>PVIC010008728.1:0-47451 GCA_004025085.1 Thryonomys swinderianus
TGAGCCACCACGCCCGGCACTGTGGTATGTGGTATTGATTGTTGGTATTGATTGCTGGTGGGCGTGAGTCTCCACGCTCAGCATTGTATGTGGTTACTGGGGATCAAACTCAGGACCTTGTGCTTGCGAGGCAGGCGCTGGAACCACTGAGCTAACCTTCTGGCCCTCTACAGTTTACTTTTGAGACCCCATGGAAATAGAACACTGAAAGACTAAGAAAAAAGACACGGGAAACAAATGTTTTTTACTTGACACTACAGTGAGGTTTATAAATATTCCAATTCTAGAGATTGACCTACATTTTGGGGGGATATCCATGTTGAATTAAATGCATTTCACACTAGAAAATGAAAGGCAGCACAGATAAGGACAAAAGTATTGCAAGTATTACATGATTTTTGTACCCTTGGATTTGAATAACCTAATATTAAGTTATAGGAAGTTGGTGAGGCAATAGATTGATTTTTATTAGTATTTAGGTAATCAGAAAATGTTTTAGAAAAAATGCAGCTCTATATCTAAATAAGTCACTTTTGCGTACAATATGCTATTTTTCCCAATATAGATTACCTAGATCCATAAATAAAAGAACTATAAATATTTCTGTGGATCTGTATCTAGAATGCCATACTATGATGATTCTATAGCTGGTGTTAAGGGTGGCAAACCCCCACAATGAATCTGATGTTATGGAAAGATTGAAAAAGAAATACTAAGTCAAAGAATAAAATTGAAATAATATTTAAGGAAAATTATTTTTTTCCATGTATTTTTAAATTTTGCAGCTTTCAAAATAACCCAGGATACAGTACCCCTCAGATTGACTGACTCATCTCCATGTCCACACACTTTCTTTAAAAACAGAAAAATCATTTTTGAAAATGATCAAAACATAACATTTTGCTGGAACAGATGCCTCGCCTGAGCTCTCTGCCACATTTTTGTAGTATTTAAAATGAATGTTTCAGTTTTAAACGCAGAGTGAGTGACTAATCGTCCTTGGGGAAAAAAGGAAGGTCCTTGTGGAGGCAAAAGTTGGGGTTCTTGCTTACCCCGTTTGTGTGAACCAGTGGGCACAGGACTTGGGCACAGTAAACACTCCTCACCAGCTCATCGGGTTGGCCTGGTCAAGACTGCTTCTCAACGAGAATTGGTTTTTGGTGTTTTTGGGGTTTTTTTGCATATTTAATTCGACTGGCTTGAGTTCAAAGAAAGAGAGTAATTTTTAATATCTGAGACCAATATGTACTTTTGGGAGAGCTTTTGTTATTTTATTTTTGCTTCTCTTACTAGATCTCATGCCTTGTTTTAAGTACATTCCACCTTTTAACTTTTTAGGATGCCAGCTTAGTATGGTATCCCTTTTTATATCTGAACTTACTGCTGTTAGTTCAACACTAAACAGTAACAGTGGCCTCTTCGTCTCTTAAAATCAACCTCATTAGGAAGCTGCATTGTATAGTGACCCTAATTATAAAGATTCTCTGTCTGAAAAAATACATTATTTTTTGTAACATTTTCTACACAAATCATTTGAATCATGGATAAAATAGAATTACTTGACACTTCTGGTAGGCTGGCTAACTCTTCCCTTTTGACTTTCTTTCAGGATAAAAGATCATTGACTTCCTCCAACTTTCTGCTGGACTCACCTTACAAACTGCAGTTATAAGTGACACAGGGACCCCTCTACCTTCTTCATTTCCAGCTTTGTGTGCATGTGTCCAGAGCCTGACAGAATATTTGGAGAAGAGGTTTTCAGGAAGGAAGTTTTACACATCGCTAAAGCATGCTAGAATAATAATACATCCCAATAACAATAGTAACTCATAATAATAATAATAATAATAATAATAAAATATTCTTTAGAACCAGACTATATGAAGTAGAACCTAAATGTTCATGTTATTAATACATATTTTGCTCATTACTGGTCTTATCACACATGTGGGTTTTGCCCAGCTGTAGGCACCAGAGTTTTTTTGACACAGTGTAATTAATCAAATTCTATAACTTGCAGTTTTCAGTGGGAAAGGCGGGATTCATTCAATCATCAGATAAGTCATCTATTTCAGGTTTGAAATGTTTCTAAGTATGTGAGATAGAATATCTCACCCAGTTGGATAGAACCTGGAAGTTGCCATTGTGATGATATGCAAATCTACCAGAAGTTTATAGTAATTATCGAAGTTAATTTACAAGCAAGATATCAATGCGAATGTCATTTCATGATCCACAGGGTGGCAATCTACTGTACACTACAGGGACTTCATCTCTCTTCCCTCAAGTATTGGTCTAACTTTACATCTTCCAAGCTTCTCATAGACACAGTCACATCTTACACAAAGCTGAGGTGTCCAAACAGGACATGGTTCACACCTTCACAGAGTCATAGTGAACGTACAAAAGAATTCTGCAGCAGTGGAAACCAATGGCGTTTGGAACTTACATTCTTTTTTCTCTAGAGTGTCATCATTTGTTCATTCTTTGGAAAATGGCATTCACAGGCATATCTCTGAACTACAGAGGACACACTCTCTCTCTCTCTCACCTCTGGGTAGCACCTTGGAATGAAGGAGGTCTGACATAAGATAACATGGAGAGGGCCAGAGATTTAGCTCAGTGGTTCTGGCGCCTGCCTTGCAAGTGCAAGGACCTGAGTTCGATCCCAGTAACCACATACAATGCTGGCGTGGAGACTCACGCCCACCAGCCGTCAATACCACATACCACAGTGCCGGGCGTGTGGCTCACGCCTGTCATCCCAGCACTCGGGAGGCAGAGACAGGAGAATTGCTGAGTTCGAGGCTTCTCTGGGCTACATAGTGAGCTCAGGGCCAGCCTGAACTCCAAAGTGAGACTCTGTCTCAAAAAAAAAAAAAAAAAAAAAAAGATAACATGGAGAAATGGAGAACTGACTAGACATCAGTCTTAGAAGAAGCTGCCTAATTCTATTTTTTTCCAGTGTAACATCTGTGCAAAAAATATTCAATACATGTTTTAGAAAGTATTCATAATCACAGAGCTTGGCAGCACAAGCTTGTAATCCTAAATATCTAGGAGGCTGAGGTAAGAGGATTGTGAGTACGAAGCCATCCTGGACAATTAAGCAAGTTTCTTTCTCAAAGTAAAAATGTGAAAGGGGTGGGGATTGTAGCTCAGGCGCCCAGTGTTCTATTTTCAGTACTGAAAAGATATCACAACTTTTAAAATTCTTCTTAATACTGGAAAAGGTTTAGGAAGCTTGTACGTGCAGTGTGTACAAGAGGGAGTCATGTGAACCCAAAGACATATCTCTTGGCATTTAATAGTTTGGTGTTGCTGAGAGTCACCCAGGCAAAGTACTTTTCCTGTATTATAAGGACTAAAATGCACTGCTAGATTTTATCACGTGAAAATATGTGACATATTCGTGAAACTATCTCAGGCATTTTAGAACATTTCATACATTTCAGAATTATGATTTTTAAATATTTGATGTCATCTTCCATAGTTCCCTTTATATCAGACTGAACATTTAATTGCTGAATTACTAAACATAGTCACCAAGGAGACAGTCTAGAAACCTTGAAAGCATCCAGAGAATAGCTAGATACATCAATAATAGGTGCATAGCCCATAAACTCTGTAAGAAAAGTAAGTTATAATTTGGGTTTCAGATAATTACAGATTTGTTGAAAGGAGAAAGTTGACTGTTTCAGGTACTTGTCACAGGACAAGGAGGGGCTACAGAACTGGAGACCACAAAACCATTAGTCTGGAAATGTCACAGACTAAGAGATTGAAAGAAAAGAAGACTGGATAGAAGATAAGAGAATTCAGGACACAGTTGACCTGGAGCCCCCGAAGGCTTTGATAAGGAGACTGACGGCTTAGTGTTGAATTTTTCAAAATAGTTTGGTGGTAATAAGGACTAGAGCAGAAGAATAATAGGATTGGAAAAACAGGGTCTCACTTTGTAGTTCAGGCTAGCCCAGGCAAGCCTTGGACTCAGCAATCCTCCTGTCTCTGCGTCCTGAGTGCTGGGATTACAGACGTGAGCCATCATGCCGGGTTAAAAACTCATTTTTAAAAATAACGCAAAGATATTTTTCTATTAACAACGATTTGGTTTAGGGTCAGGGAGTTAGCTCAGTGGTTCTGGCATCTGCCAGGCAAACTCAAGGTCTGGAAATCGATCCCCTGTAACACATACCACAGTGCCAGGTGTAGTGACTCTCACCTGTAATCCCAGCACTTGGGAGGCAGTGGCAGGACGATTGCTCTGAGTTTGAGGTTTGACTGGGCTATATAGTGAACTCAGGGCCAGCCTGAGCTACAAAGTGAGACCCTGTCTCAAAAATAATAATAGTAATAATAATGATGATGATGATTTGGCTTAATCAGTGTCTTAACCCACTCGATAAACAGTGAACAGTTTCTAAAACGTTAACCACAAGAGAAATAACGTTTCACCATCTTTTAGAGTGTTCTGAAGAGCGCCGTAAAGTTTCTTAGTGCAGTTGTAAAATAAGACTAACCATAGTATTTATCCATTGCTGTCATCAGGGAAGTGAGCATTTTGGTATGTGTCTCGAGATTTCAGCTGTCCTATTGTCAAACACCAAAGGATTATGCTCTTTGGGGAGCCATAGGTTTTAGGGGAGGGAGAACAATTCCATGTCTGTATTCAGAATGTTGGGATGAAGGAACTTAAATGAAATCCTTATCATGGGAGTTCTCAAGACATTCGATAGCCCAGTGCCCTCTGTACAGTGCTATGACGATATTCTGCCACATGACCTTTCCAGTCGGATCTGAGCATTTCTCTCTGCTTTTATGTAGCACCTTCTAGGACTAGTGCGTCACTGAACGTAGAATAGAGAAGGCTTGTATATGCAAATAAAACAATACAATGTAGTAGACTGAATGGGTTACAAAGATACATGCACGTGGAATTTCATTAGGACAAAATCATTTCATAACTGCAAGAAATTCAAGTTATTCATCCTTTGCTAATTGCCTTTGGCTTTAAGGCTTGTCAGAATTCTTCTGCTCATTAAATTCATAATCTCTCCTTATGAGGGAACGTTGAGGACGACTTCACTTGAGTGGCTCACCCACACACAGCCCCCAAATCAGGCTGTTCATCATCTGAATGTTTTTCTTGAAGCACACAAAGAAAGTATTTTCTCCAGGGTAGGGGCTTCCCCTGACCTGCCACCCACCCCTGTTAGGTAGGGAGTCATCCCCAAAGAGATGTGTCATTCTTGGAACAGAACATCCCTTGGCGAAGGCTCACTGAGTAATCATTCAGCTAGAAGAATAAATCTACCCCGAGGGTCGGAAAAACCCATAGTGAAAAAGAATAATGGGCAGAGGGAATTACATTCCAGGGAATTAAAATAGACAGGCACTGAAGTGAATATACTGCAGTGACCCACAGGGAATTCTCTATAATTCAAGCATCAGACTATAGGTGATAAAGTCTCCAGCGGGTCGTGATTAACTCTCCAGTCACTCTGAGAGGGTCATCCTTCCCTTTGGCTCAGGACGGGGGGCGGTTTGTCTTCCCTGAGCAATTTCCTGTTGACTTCATAAGGCTGATGGTAAACACCGACTCTCTTCCTTCTCCCTTTCTCCTTTCTTCCTCCGTCCCCATCCATATGTGGCTACTAATGTTGACCCTGCAAAAGACATTAGGCACAGAATTCGTCAGGAGGCAGGATTCTCCGGTGAGTCAGATCAGCCTACCTGCAGCCAGACAGGCCCGGGGCACAGAGCAGAGTTGGCAGCAGCCCTGCTCTGTAGGTTGGAGCAGGAGCTCAGAGCTGTCCTTGCTGCAGAGGCTGGTAGGGAAGTTTCTGCTGGGTGGGCCAGGCATAGGGCCAATAGGGATCAACATGTTCTTGTCACGATTCAGGCAGCCTCCTGGCACCGGGGGGGATCCAAGCTGGAGCCACCCAACAGGTGGGCAGTGTGTTGCTCAGAAAGTCAGACTGACTGGGGGCTTGATTATTAAAAAGGCGGATAGGGAAGGGCTAAGAACATAGGCTTCTGGTCTCATTTCAACCCTTTCCAACTGTGAAGGTGGACAAGTTTCTCAAACTTTCTAATCTCACTTTCAGATGTTAGGGAGGCTTTTGAAAAGATGAAATGAAATGACTATAAATGTCTACCATTTATTCAGCACTTACTGTGTTTAAGTACTATGGAAAACAAAATCTACTATGCAATTACAATGAATCTTCACAACAAACCTATGTGATAGATGGCGTCGTTCTATCTCGTTGATAAGATGTTAATGACCCTGCCACTGCTATCACCGCTCTTGCATTGCTGCTGTGACAGGAATAGATGGCATTCTGGGCCCAAGCTCTTAGTGGACAGCTCTAATCCTGAGGGTAGAAGAGAGGCCCAGATGAGAGCGAGGCTATGCTCCTTAGAGAGTTAAGAACAAACCCAGAAGTTCCTCCGTTTGATAGAAAGGACGCCAGAACCCAAGTTCAGCTCTGTGACATCCAGCACAAAGGAGGACTTGAAAACAGAGGCACTGACAAGACTCTGGGCTTGAAAATAAGGCAGCTTCCATGTGACTTGAGAACAGTAGAGGGATCCAGGGATCTGCACATAGAAAGTGACCCTACAGGACATTTGGTAACTCTGAAGCAAGGACAAAGTCATTGTCATCTCAAGGAAGTGCCTCTGGATGGAGCTTGCAGGGTAGAGATGTTGGTGGACTGAGTGGATTGTATCTGGAAAGGTGAAGGATAAGATCATTCCAAGTTACTTATTTGGTCGTAGAGTATTGCAAGGTAGTCTGGTGTGAAGTGGTATGCAGGAATACAGTATACAGTGGTAGACATAGCACCGCACAGTGTAGTGCAGTCCAAAGGACAACAGCAATGGGTGAAGTGGTATAGAGAAGCTCAGTACAGGTTAGGAGAGTGGGATGTAAGACTGAGTTATGAAATGTTAAATAGACCAAGTAGTACAGCATGGTAAAATATAGGGATTTGCTATGTTGTATGGTATGGTAAATTTGAGCACAGTGAAACACCCCTGAAGTCAGGAAACCCGAATTCTCCCCCACTCCCCCGCAAGCCTTGGATAAATCACTTAGCCCTTTTGGCTGTATTTGTCTGTAACATGTACAATGAGGGGGTTGGAAAAGATGATCTTGAAGGTCAATTCTGAGACATCCCACAGCTTAGTCTTACTCATGAGATCTCTAGCAATTTATACATTCTGCCAAGATTTAGAGTTCTTTACACAGACTTTTCCCCAAGTTTAGAATGCCAGATAATGTTCCTGGAAGAGAATAGAAAATTTTTTTAAAAATCCATAAATAGATTTTAGTACCAATTCCATGTTAAGAACTACATTAAATGAAAGGTTAACTTCTTGCAATCTAATTCTAGCCATAATTCTTTGTTAAATGAAGAGTACTCAAGCCAAACTACTGGGAGGTCTGGGTAGCTGCAGTCCATTCCCAGAAAGCTTCCTTCCTTATACCCTTAGTGCAGATACCACTGCAGTACCTGAATAGGAAGTATCCATATGGTCAAAATTACTGCACCAGATGACCACACCAACCCAAGTCCCATGACTATAGTTTATTAGGAATAACTAAATGATACAGTCATGGAAACAAGTGCAAAATGGACAATATATTCAAGTCCATTTTCAATTATTTTACTGACTAATATATATTGTAGAATTTTTTAAAGTAAATTACAGTACGATGATTGTTAAAAACATACAGGTTTCGCCAGGCGTGGTGGCTCATGCCTGTAATCCCAGCACTCAGGAGGCAGAGACAGGAGGATTGCTAAGTTCAAGGCTTGCCTGGGCTACATAGTGAGCTCAGGGCCAGCCTGAATTACAAAGCGAGACTCTGTCTCAAAAAAAAAAAAAAAAAGAAAAGAAAAGAAAAGAAAAGAAAAACATACAGTTTTCTTACCCATTTTCTCTTCATTTGCTATAGTCCTGCCCCAAAGTAACCTCTTTTGAGACTTGCTATACTATTATTCCTCAATATTTAGACATCTTCAAATATCTTAGCATTGTATGTTTGGCATCTGATTCATTAATATTAGATATTATCTGATGATTTCCTGTATTGATAAATTAGCATTTAGCTCTCAGACACCATCATTTCCTCTGCATGTTCTTTGGACCCATACTCAGAGTTAGCATTATTATTCTTACGAAAATATTATTCAGAGCTTTGTATTATGTTGTACCATGATTCTGTTTCCTTACTTATTTTTATTTTTACTCACCAATACAGATTTTTAAAAATTCACTTAGTTTACTTTTTATGTATGGTTAATTATAAAAACACTTTCCAAAAGTGTTTTTTTAATCAAATCTGTTTTTGCAAGATAAATCATATCAGGAATCCTTTAATTCCTTGATATTTTGTTTCATTATGAGACTTTTCCAGGCCTGTTTCATAACTGTTTTTCTGGGTTTTCCCATGCTTTTCATTCTTAGAATTCCTTTTGTTTGTCTCCTTATTTGGGTTCCCTGTTCCCTATGTCTCACTGCTTCCTTTTTAATGACACATTTCTTTGTTTTGGTTGACCAGTTCTTTACCCATTATGTCACATTAAAAATATTTTGTTAGAACGGAAATCCTGAAGATAACACGTTTTAACTTGCCTGTCCTCTTGAGTCACAATATTTCAGTCTAGATTTGCTTTCCTTCAAATCCTGAGGCAGTGTTGTCATCCCAGAATTTCCATTCCTTACCACTACTTCTCTTCTGGCTTGACTTACCTATTTTCTGAATATTTTTTTTTTTTTTACTGTCTATAATAGAATTTAATCTAGTGAAAAACATTTGCTTATAGCTTCCTAAAAAGACATATAGAGGAAGCAAAATATTTGAAAGTTTGAATGCTTGAAAATGTCTGCATTTTGCTTCTTAAAGCTATGATAGTTTGGCTAGGTATAGAAGAATGATGGCAAACCTTTTAGAGACAATAGCCCAACCTCCAACTCAAAATTCATGTATTTATTGTTGTGCTAATACTGCAATTAAACATGAATACTGAGGTTTTAGTTTGGGAAAAACAATTCATGTATTAACATCTTTTGTCTAAGGAAAAAAAAGAGTACATGCCTGCTGTAAGTTTGCCATCACTGGTAGAAAATTATTAATTATTTCCTTCAAAGCATTAAAGACATTGCTCCATCTTTTTCTCACTTCTAGACTGACCTAGAAAAGTTAAATTCCATTCTGGTTCTTAAATCTTTTTGCTTATGTTAATTTTTTCTCTCTAGAGGCTTTCTACACTGCTTCATCAGCTCTACCATTCTGAAATATCACAATAATGCCTCTTCACATGGATCTATTTTCTCATATTAGACACTGTAAGCCTTTCAGTTGGGAAACTCATGGAATTTAATTCTAAAAAAATACGTAATTATTTTCAATCAATTTTATGTGATTTTTTTCAAGAAAGAAAAGTTTTTCAGATGTTGGACCTTTAAAGTCTTGTTCCTTACTTTCTTAAACCTTTTTTTTTCCATTTTATCTCTGCCTTTACTATTCTTCTTTATCCTGAAAGCGTTCATTAGCTTTAGCCCCTATTCCATTCCATTCTCTTTATATTCCATTCCATTTATATTATTTTGAATTACCAAGAGCTACATAGTCTCTAAATACCTGCATGTATGTATGTATCTCTGTACATAATATAAGGAAATATTAATGAATTAAACAATGTTTATGTATAAATATTGTTAAAAGAATGATATAAATTATGATAGAATCTAAAATATGTTATACAATATCCACAGATTGATAAGACACCAAAGGGTTAGGAAGACTTAAGTCTACTTGGTAATATTAGAGTGACTTTTATGTTCTGATGTGCTTGATCATTATTTAGCTAGCACTGTATAACAAGAAATGTTTGCATCTAAAAACAATGGGCTAATAATAGTATGTTTTCCCTTACTTCTGGATTTCTGTGAATCTTATTGGGACTTAAAACTAGTATGACCAATAATCTTGGCTTATCTGGTACTTAGCAATTTGCTAATATGTAGCAATTTTATTACTACAACTAGAGAGGTCCTTAAAAATATGATTATTGGCCACTGTATAATAAAAGCTCGTAATGAAAATATCTAATAACATGTAAAAGTAGGTTGACAATTGGTGTATAGCCTTCTATATATATACAGAATGATGACAGTCCCTTAGCCATCTTAAGCAGAAAGCCAGCTATTTTCAATAATATGTAAAATCCTAACAATATGTTTTCCAAAACTAAGATGATAGCAAATATGTGGCTATATAAAAGTGTAATTGCTTTTGTTTTTGTTTTTGTTTTTGATTTTGGTATGACAGTGGGTGACAATTAAATTACTGTGTTTTGTAATACCAGTAAAAGTAGTTTGCCCTTCCTGTTCTCTTCTGCTCAAGTCCTCTTGTGATCCTTCGTCCTTCTCATTCCATGGTCATACCCTCCTTTTCTCCATCTTACACTTCATCAGTGACCTCTAATATACCTGCATGACTCACTTTTACACCAACAACCTCAAATTTTCCTCTCCTCCTGATTGTCTGGGTATAATTTCCATCTCTGCACTTCCTGTTATACATCACACCTGAAACTATATTTTCCTCTCCAAAGTAATGAAGATTCTGTAATTCCCCATTCAAATTAATCCCTCCAGTGACATTCAGATTATCTGGGTTAGAAATCTTGACATGATTAATGCATGGTACATAAACAGAAATCATAATACAGTTAATCCCACCTATTTGAATAATTAATACATAGGAATAACAAAAAATAATGAAAACCAGTAAGGAGAAAAGGGAAATCTTGGCATCCATTTGTATTTCTTTTACCTCCTCACTATTCCTACAGCAATGAATCACCACATCTTGCCACTTTTTAACATCATAATATCTGTCTTCTTTGTTTTAATGATTCTTGACCTTTTTGATCACTGAGTGGTACATTTAAGATAATCCCTGATAATGGGATTGCATCATTTATACTCAAATGGATGTACCTTCAGGATACATTCACAAGTGAAATAAATAGGTCACAGATGTGTAAATATATCTTTTCTCTGAAACTGAAGTTGTAAATATGTTCTAGAATGCATGATCAATATTGTGAATAGTAAATATTCAAAGGGAAATGGGTATAGGGGTAAATAATGAGGAAATGGGGTTTAGGGGTAAATATTGAGGAAATAAAAAAATTGATGGTAGAAAAAAAGGAAACAATACTTGTGTATTTAGGGGTAGGGGTGGTAGGGTGAGTAAGGGAGGGGAAAATGAGAATTACAAATTCTCAATGTGGAGTGTAATTGTGATATGTATATATAGCATACCAATAAAGTGTATCAATTTAAAAAAAGATAATCCCTGATACTATTGAGAAGGCTAGCATTTCATTTTCCTAAGTTGCCACTTTCATGCATGCCAGTTCTTGTTTTTCTGAATATATGATATCCAGTGGAAAGGTAGATACAGAAAAACATGACAATGTGTCCTCATCCACCTTATTCACAAGATATAACACTGTTCTGCTTTTGAACAGTGTTCAAAAGTCCAAAGTCAAAATGGTCATGAAAGGTGAACATGTTGAATGGATTCCCGACATTAGAACAACCATGATAGAAGAACAATTAAAGACACTCATGCAAGAGAACTTCCATAACTGCTTCATACAGTGATGTGAGAGTATTTTGAGAGACATTAATGTCAATACATCTTTTACTGTAATACACTTGAAAAAATAAACATTCATGCCTCCTTTAAAGCAAGGGCATAAAATCAATCAGAATATGCAAAAAGGGAATTGTTAGCTTTCAGAAGAAATTGCAGTTTTGTTATGTGGGTGGGTCATTTCCAACCCTAAGGAGATTTATTGAGTGGTGGGACTGGGAGTGAGCCGTTGGTACCTACTCTGCCTCAAGCATAGAGCTATATGGAGAGTTCGAATGTGCTTCTGGAATGTGGGCCCACCTAGGATCAGTGGCTTATTCTTGTCTGAGAAGGTTTAATGTGGTCTGTGGCAAGACAGACAAAACATAAGACTGTACTTGGGAAGTAGTTAATCATTCATTCATTTTAGGAAAAGGGATATGTGAGTCTTTCTCCGTGGATCACACAGAATAGAGAAGGGCTAAGACAATTTAAGTCCAACACAAGAGGATGCTTGCAAGAAAGGAGATTCGTTCGAAGAAACTAGGGATAGAAATACTGTCTGGGAACCAGCATCTGAGTAAGAAGAAACCTACTTACTATAGCACCAGATAAAATCTTGGGGAGCATGAGGGAGAAACTAAATAAACGCATTCCCAAAATAGGCCTTAGCTGGAGGAAGAAATGGAGGTGTTTAACCTTAGAATGGAAATTGAAATTATAACTCTTATTTTAATCTGGACATGCTTTATTATCCAAGATTGGAAATATCATGCTGACAGCACAGATAATCCACTAACCCCACACATATTATAAAGCAATAGGAAGACACAAAATAAAGGCACATTTGGCTCACATTTTGGCTGAAAACTGTGAATGCCAGATTTTCATCTATATGAAGCATTATCTGGAAGAACGAAAAATATGTGAGCCTCAGTTTCTTCATCTGTTGACTGAGAAAAATAACTAAGAGTCATTTGAGAATTAAGTAAAATGGCAGAAAAAAAAACCCTAGCAAGTCCAGTAACTGAGCTTAGGAAGTACAATAAATATTTTTCAGGACACAGTCTTATACATACAGTTTTTAGAGGGAACTTTCAGAAGGAGTGCTGGTATTTGTGTTAGGAGACCTTTTATTTATTTATTTTTAATTTCGAACAAGCTTTTTCTTGTCCTTGGAGGAATTACTTGTTAAAAGTATTAATTCAGCAGTCTGTGGGCTCCTGTCCACAGTCACACAGGGACACACAGAATAACAGTAATCATCCGTCATACTAATACTGGTTAGCCACAATGACACACACCTCTGAGTAGAGATTCAAAAAGAAATGTTGGAAAATATCTTTCTAAACATATGTCTCATAATAATGACTATATCTTGAGTAGTGACTAAAATAGACTGACCTTGTGCTTTTTTTAGTGTCCCAAAAATGTAGATTCAGCACATCCAAAACCACAAATGGCTTCTTCCAGGCTGTTGAAAACATCTTTGGTGTAAAGCTACTCATATTTTGGTGAAGGCTGATCATGTACATGCTGCTGATTTTCCCCTACATTTAAGAGTCTGAGCTATGACTGGGTGGACATTAAGATGAGTAGTTCAGATTCTTCAGTCTTCAGGGAGTTAGACCATAGATTAGGGAATCAGCGAGGGTGAAGAGTGAATACCCCAAAGACAAGGAGAGAGAGGGAGAGGGAGAGGAGGAGAAGGGAGGGGAAAGATAAGAAAAGACATTATCTGTCAATTCCTAGGTGGAGTAGGGTGACAGGAAGTCAGGTAATAAGGTACCACAAAAGTTCTAAAATGATCAGGTGATCATGACACCAGTTGGTTCTCTCTGCCCTCCATCTCAGGCTTTCTAATTACATGATTCCCCAGCTCCGACCTTACCCAGAAATTTGACCACAGAAATGCTCCATGTAGATGACTTCATCTTTGGCATTACTCATGCCCCTGACTGACTCGCTTGATCCAGTCCTCTCGGTGGGGATGCTGGACTTCTCTGGCCTGAGCAAAAGCCTCACAGACCTCAGGCCTATCTTTTATCCCTCAGCATCTCCACACACTTTATATTAAAATGTGACAAGAAGCACTAACCACAATTTACATGTAGCCTCATTAATTTCCTTCCATTTACACTCATTCAGACTTCGCTTCCAAACCTTTTCTTTTTTTTTTCAATTTATTTTTATCTTTATTGGTACACTGTATATACACATCATCATCCAAGACTTTCCTTTAAACTGTTTATTCTCAATCTGCACTGGAACTTGGGGATTTATTTTTCCAGTCCCTTAGTACTCTTTCCTTTCTCATGCTGGTAGGTTTTATATAGTTCCTTTTTCTGAATCTTTGACTGTGTCTTCATTATTTGACATTTCTTTGCATGTAATTTCATTAGCCAGTGAACATGGTATCTTTCTGTTTATCTTTTCACATCATCCCGAGTTTTATTACTGGTTTTCTCTTCCTTAGAGACCTAATTCTTTACTTTCATCACTTTACGACAAATGGCCTTTCTTGGGGTACAGCTTTCAGTGAGAAGGCATTTTTAAAATGCCCCTATCCCTCTTACCAAGTGGCTTCCATCTTTCTCGCTAAATTTAGAACAAGTCAACAGAAATTAACCTCTCCAAAGACAACAGCATGCCCCGCGCATTCATTAGCGCATGCAAAGAGCCCTCATTAGAGGTACCTGCTAACTCCGGGCATCATTCTCCCAGAGAACAAAATTTAAAGGACTGTCTATCTAGGATACCATTTTTGAAAGGTTCATAATAATCCATATGTTTCCTTCCCTTGCATATTTTATGATGACCATTTTTTTCGGTAATTTATTCATGCCTCACAGGTGGCTCTAATTTGCATCAAAACAGGTTTCTTTTCTGATTCAGTAAGGCTTTGACCCTTCTTGTCTTTGTCCCCTAATCACTCAGCCGCTTTCTGGGGGTCTCTGCTTCCATCCACCGCTTTCCTTGCCCCCTATCTACCTCCTAGTCAGTATCAGTGGCTTGCTGGATTCTTCTGTACTTGACTTGGATGATGGAATCCTTGAAACTTACCTAGGCCTCATTTGTGTCCATCATTTCTTCCTTGATTTCATTTGACTTCGTAACTTTAAATGCCATGTAAATAGTGATACCAGTGTAATTAATTTTGGAGCTTTTGGATTTAGTCATGTATTTCCCTTAATTGCATATATACTCAGCATTTTTCAAACTTACTGTGTGGTAAATACACCTGTTTTGTCTCCTCTGTCCACTCCCAACCTCCTTCATGCTATCTTCAAATAAATGTACCACCATGCTTACTTGATCAAGTGACAGGGCAAGAGGACTGTCTCCTCTAAGTTTGTTTTCTTTGTCTCTAATAGAGCCCACTAGGATTTCCTATTAGGTCTACTTTTAAAATATAACCAAAAGCTATTCAATTTTCCTAATTCTACTGATCCAAGAGGTCCGCTCCCCAAACTGTCTTACCTGGACTGCTGCTATCATCTCCTTATTCAACCTCTCATGTTTGTTCTCATTTTATAACGTCTAGTTTCCACACGGAAATTTAATAGCTCTTTTTTTCTTTGTTTTATGTTTAAACTAGATCATGTCAGCCCTGTGTTTATGATATGTTCATACTCCCATCAGAATAAAAAAAAAAAAAACTACGCATCGTGGCTCATGGGGCCAATTTTGAAGGAGCTTTCTAGTCATTCATTCTCTGTACCTGTTCCCCACATTCATTTCACACTGTCAGTGCCTTTTCCCGCTACTGAAACACAAGCTTAGTATATCTTATCATCTTTAGACTTAGGATTCTATCTGCCTTAAAAACTTACTCCTAGTCCTTCCTGTGAATGGATTACTTTCTTTTTTCATGACGTGCCTGAATTATTAATTACGTCTTTGGAGAATGTTCTATGACAATCCTCTTACCACTTATCACCATCTCTAACTTCTTTATGTATCTATCTCATCAGCTAAAATCTGAACACCTCATCTGTCACCTTTAACCCTGTATATTTAGCCCTTCACAAGCCCTGGCTTATAGATAGGCACAAGATAAATATCTATCAGTATGTATACCTGCAAGTATATGCACAACAGACTTAACAAAAACTTCTATAAAGGCTGTATATGAGTGAAATATAAGACTATGAGAAGATGCTCAACATCGTCATTGTTACAGAAATGTAAACTGAAGCCACAATGAAATTTTACTATGTACTCATGGGAATGTCTGAACCCCCAAATCTGGTCTTACCTAGCTTTTCTGAGGATGTAGAGCCACAGGAACTGTTTTGCACTGCTAGCTGGAGTGTAAAATGGTGCAAACTACTTTGGAAAATACACTTTGTTAGTTTCTTAAAATAGCAAACGTATACCTATTTTTTTAGTACTGGCAACTGTGGAAGAACTGTATCAGTACTTTGTAAACTTAATTCCTTAAAGTAGTTTTCCTCAAACACAAGGCTTCCTTTGAGGGGCTATATATATATATTTTTTTTTTTACTTTTTAAAATTTAATTGATTTTATTGGTACTTTTTACGTACACGTCATGATCATAATCAACATTGAGAATCTGTACCACTATGATATGACTAAATTCTCATTAAAGCCTCATATTTTATATATATTTTTTAATAAATTGAGTTAATTGTTTATTTTAGGAATACCTTGTGGCCATATTCCTCATTGAAAATCTGTACCAGTACATTATATATCTTCATTCTTATTTTTTCCCATTCTCCTGTCTTCTTCTCACACCCATCCATATATGCATGAGCTTTGTTTCCATTTTTTTTCTTTCTACTATCAAATGTTTTCTTTCCCTTCTTTACTTTCTCCTGCCCCCTTTCCTTTCTCCTTTTGAATAGTTTCTTCCTATTTCACATAGCCTATCATTCATTTTGGACCTCGTTTACACATTCAATTTCTCACACTAGTGAAACGATACCATATTTACACATCTGTGCCATGTTTATTTCCCTAATGAGTAGGGCCTCAAGGTACACCCATTTAGCTAAGTCTCTAATTTGTCATTCTTTATAGCTGAGTAATACTTTATTATTTTTAAAAAAGAAAAGGCACATCGTTTTTATCCAGTCTCTGGTTGATGGGCATTTGGGCTGTTTCCAAGATTTAGCTATTACAAACTTTGCTGCAATAAACATGGGTGCACATATGTCACTGTGCTATGGTTCATTTAATTCTTTTGTGAATATACCTAGCGGGGAAAAAGTAAGGTGAAAGGGGATGTCTAATTGTAGTTTTTGAGGAATCTCCACACTGATCTCCATAGTGATTGCACCAGTCTACGTTTACATTCCCCGCAACAGTGGAGAAGGGTTTTCTCCTCCCCACAACCCCACCAGGTTTTGTTGTTGGTTGATTTCATGATCGCAGCCATTCTTTCTGAAGTGAGGTAGAATCTCAGTGTTGCTTTCATCTGCATTTCTTGAATGATCGTCGTTGAACATTTTTTTTGTTGTTTCTTTGCTGCTTTTTTTTTTCTTCATCTGAAAAATGTCTGTTCATTCCAGATGCCCACTTTTGAATTGGCTCTTTAAACTTGGGGGTCAGATTTTTTTAAGTTCTTTATTCTAGGTCCTAGGTGTTTGTCTAGGAACAGCTGGTAAAATTCTTTTCCCACATTGTATGTTGTCTTTTTACTCTGTTGGTAGTTTCTCTTGTGGTGCAGAAGCTTTTGAATAAGATAAGATCCCAGTTACTGATTCTTTCTGCTAGCTCCTGTGCTACTGAGGTTTTGTTCATAAAGTCTTTCCCTATGCCAAAAATGGCATGGCAGGGGGGCATCACAACCCCCTATTTGCAACTATATTACAAGGCCACTGTGTTAAAAAGAGCACGGTACTGGCAAGGAAACAGACCCAAGAACCAAAGGAAAACATTAAAAGATGCAGAAACAACTGCAGACATACTAAAACACCTCATCTCTGACAAAGGAGCCAAACACCTCAGAGAAAGAAAGATAACCTCTTTAATAAATGGTGCTGGGGAAACTGGGTTTCAACCTGCCAAGTATTAAAACGAGACCTATATCGTTCATCATACACTAAACTGAAATCAAACTGGATTAAAGATCTAAATATTAAAACAGAAACACTAAACTGGCTGGAGGATAGGTTAGGTAGAACTCTTGGGAGAGATATACTCTTAATTTCAAGAGCTCCTTCAATATCCTGGCGGGGGGGGCGAGTGACTATCATTTCGATTATTCAATCACTGATCTAATAACAATAATTTATTAGGCACTCACAAATTGACACTGTGGTAGACACTGAAAGTGAAAAATTGAGTGTAAGTACTGAACTCATGAAGCTCAGTGTTGAGAAAGGGAGATTTGCACAAAAAGAAATACAACAGAGTTTTTAAAGTCATCAGAGGAATGCTAAATGCACATAAATTAAGGAGTAATGAATTTTATCCTAAGAAACTCCAGAGGAAAAAACATTTAAATTGAATCTTGAAAAATAAATATGGAAATATTCAGAGGCAAAATACAGCAAAGACTTCAGAGAGTGAAGACACAGCAACATGCTAGTCAGTACCATCTTTCAAGTGTCCTGGCAAAATGGTTACCTGTGAATCATATATTCATTCTCTTACATGAATGTTTAAACTGACTTCCTGTTGCACATCTGAGTTTGGATTTTGTGTGTGTGTGTGTGTGTGTGTGTGTTGTTTTGTTCTCTTTGCCATTGTGTGGTTCTTTTTAGGAAGTTTTTTGTTTATTTGGTTTCTGCTTGCTTTTATTTTTTCCCGTTTACTTTGTCGAAGTTGGTGCCCAGTTTCTCTCTTTCTTCTGATGTCCATAGTTAGTTTTCTCATCTCATAATCCTACAGCAAGTCTATTCCTTAAACTCCTTCAGAAGAACACTAACAATACATTAACTTCTCTCAAGTTTCTAATTTGCCATCATCTGCCTTCTCTGACATTCTTCAAATTGTTTGTGTTCCCCGCTGGAGTCTGTGCTCTAGTGAAGGTCTAGACATGCATCCCTAGCCCCCCAGGAGCACTGGCGTAGGTCTGTGGAGAAGGACAGTGGCTTCAAATCCCTCTTTTTAAAAAATTTTATCTTTATTGGTACATTGTACCTACAAATCATGATCCACACAATACTGGGAATTTGTGGCAGTATATGACACAATTTAATTTTCATTTTTCCCATTCCCTTACCCACCCCACAACCCCCACCCCCTAAATACCTGAGCTTTGTTTCTTTTCTTTATTACTATCACATTTTTTCTTTACCTCTCATTACTTACTCCTCCCTCACATTTCCCTTTGAATATTTTCTATTTCACAATATCCATCATACATTCTAGAACTCATTTACGTCTTTGGTTTCTCATTCCAGAGAACAGATATGATATTTACACATCCGTGACCTGCAGGACGTACTCATAAGTGAAATAAATTCCCTCTTAAAGCCACGCCACAGATCCAGGAGTCTGTCCGATTCCCTGGTGCAGTCTGGTTATGGCAACTCCTGCCTCGCGTTCTCCAAAGACGTGTAAGCACTCTTGTGAATGGAATGACAGGCTGGAGTGCCAACAAGAGACAGCTCTGCTCAAGAAGGCTCAGTCAGGCTGGAACAAGACCCCCAGAGGGCTTAAACTAAAGGAATAGTCCCTGCCCCACAGTCAGAAGTGCTTTGGATTTCACAGTCGTGGCATTGGGCATCTTTGCCCTGGTCCTTCTGCTGGCTGTTGCCTGCATCCAGCATGGATCTGGGATCTGCCTGCTTCTTCGCGGACCAGCAGGAGCAGATACGCAGCTTGACTGTGATACTACCTCAGAGTTATAGATCCCAAGAGAAAACCACGTGTTCAAGAACACAGAAAAATAGCTTTGCTTTATTTGTTGGTTTTGGGGTCCCTTCTTGGTGGCTGTTACTTGTCTATTCTGATTGTGTGGGGTTTTTGTTTCTTTGTGTACATTTGGGGGAGGTTTCTTGTCTGTCTTCTTTCCTTTCTCCTTTTTGCTTTAATGTGGCTTTGGCAATTTTCCTCGGACCTCCTTAATTGTGCTTTATCTCTTTTTCTCACTTATTTTTTTCTTCATGTTTTTTCCTTTTCTGTTTTAAAAAGTGAGTTTATTGGGCCAGAGGGTTAGCTCAGTGGTTCCAGCGCCTGCCTCACAAGCACAAGGTCCTGAGTTCGATCCCCGGTAACCACATACAACGTTGGGCGTGGAGACTCAGGCCCACCAACAATCAATACCACATACTACAGTGCCGGGCGTGGTGTCTCACACCTGTAATTCCAGCACTCGGAGGCAGAGGCAGGAGGATTGCTGAGTTCGAGGCTTGCCTGGGCACCATAGTGAGCTCAGGGCCAGCCTGAACTACAAAGCAAGACCCTGTCTCAAAAAAAAAAAAAGTGAGTTTATTGGTACATTTTAGGTAAACATGATGATCACATACAAGAAAACATTGCACCTGTAAAAAAAAAATACAACAAAGAGGAAACAAAAAGCAAAATCATCACCAAAGAGTGAATTTCAGGAATGAAGCATCAGGAACAATGAATTTGGACCTGTGCAGACCACATGCCTGTGGCATAGTGATACTCAGAAGTCCGTCCATATCCCTCATATAAGTCACTCCTTTGTAGGTCATGACTATGATTCATAAACAATGTGCAGCACAATATATAGAATAAAAATAGAAGAATGCTGTGCATGTAGTAAGGCTTAGTATTATAACACTTTTCCCAGTTATTTTTGTGTTTAAATTTTTGCATGCACCTAGTAGATGAATTTTAAGATGCAGTAATATATCATTACCAGCAGTTTGGAAAACATGTCTATAGTAAGTGGAGATGGTTAGGTGTTTAAACACATCATCTGGAGGTGAGCTGGAGAGGGGAGGCCTCAAAATAGCTATTGCCACAGTCAAAAGGAATTATGTTGAGAGCTTGAATTAAGGGTTATTAAGAATACATGTAGATATCAGGAATCTGAGAGACACTGGTAAACCATAATTAACATGGAGAATTTTGTTACTAACCAGGTATACAGGTAGAATGTTAGAAGGACTGGAAAGGTGAAGATTAACAGTCATTTTCCCAGCTTGGATGACTAGATAGTAAAACTAACAAAGAGAACATAAATGAAGAAGTGTTAGAAGGGAGACAGCAAGCTCAGCTTTCCAAGGTACTTGAAGAAACAAAGCCAAGACAACTTGTTTAAGTTGAAACTTGAGAGAGGAGACATAGAAGATATCGGATTGCTCGGGCCAGAGATTTAGCTCAATGGTTCCGCCGCCTGCCTAGCAAGCACAAGGTCCCTGGTTCGATCCCGGTAACCACATACAACGATATGATATTGGCATTGTGACTGATGCCCACCACCAATCAGCACCACACCCCACAGTGCCAGGCATGGTAGCTCAGGCCTGTCATCCCAGCACTCGGGAGGCAGAGACAGGAGGATTGCTGAGTTCGAGGCTTGCCTGGGCTACATAGTGAGCTGAGGGCCAGCCTGAACTCCAAAGTGAGACCCTGTCTCAAAAAAAAAGAAGATATAGATTGCTGATTTGAATTGTAATGTAATGTATTTTTTATCTGTGCACAGTATTATAATTAATGCATTACCAAAATATAGTAACTACATGTAATACTAATAATGATTAATATATACTACTGAGCCTATATCAAGGAAAATGTGTAAATAATTCAGTTACCCAAAGAAGAGAGGAGTCTTATTTGCCAATCATGCTTTTGCATATTTTTGTGTATTTTAATATTATTGTTATTTAATTGGAAACCATTTGCTTAATATGGTAAAATATTTGCGTTTATATATACCATTAATAGATATTTTCACTGACTTCATAGAATTCTAATGCATTAGTTAGGGTCGTAGTAGGCCTGCTGGAGGTATGCACCACCTGTCATCTAAGGAAAGCTACTGATACTTTAATCTGAAAGAGCCAAAAGAAGTGGTACTGGTGCCCAGGACACAGCTGGAACCATGGATTTGGGGCCACCCAGAAAAAACAGTGGCTTGCTACAGAGTGAAAATATCAGAGCAGAGATAAAACCAGAGAGAACTACCCCACACTGACTCACCTTACTTTTTCTAATGGTCAGGACAAACCTCCCATTGGCCACCCTTTAACTAAAAACCAAGGGAGTGACGCAATCTGCAGCATGAACCACTGAAAGCAAGACGAATAGGGAATAAATCTTGGCAGGCAATGCAAATAAAAGGAGAACAATCAACATTAATAATCTGGAAGCCTTGTTGGCCAATTTCTAGTTATTGTGATCATTTTAACAAAATCGGTTCTGCCATTGTAATTTAAAGCTAGTCTCTGGCTTTGCAAGAGTTAACCTCAAAAGTATTTGTGAGACTTCTTGATTCTGGTCTAACATGAAAGGAGTATGGCGAATCCATTAGTCCATCCTTAGAGCAAGTAGAAAACTGAACAAACTGTGAAGTCAAAAATGCTAAGCTTTTCCTGAGAGGTGAGGTCATAGGGAAAACTGTTCTCATCAATGAGAAGGGCCCAAGGACACTAGGTATCACAGCTTACTGGAGGAAAACCCATAAGCAGAAATTTCCACAAATAAACTAGTTCTGGAGAGGAAAACCTAATGACGCATTTCTGGGAGCTCAAAATGATTGAATATGATAAATGAGAATTCATGAGGGACCAGTCTTGCTCCTGCTCCCACTTTGAGAATTTTACCTCCAGAAACCATAAGATCAGTGAAAGTGAAGATTAGTGAAAAATTTTCTTGGCTATCTTATGGAAGAAATAAATAACTATTTTCAAATATACCTAAGGATTTGTTTTTACTTAGCAGTGCATGACTACAAGAGACTACTATCAGGCTTTAACTCATGGTGGGCTTATCAAAGCCTAACCGGTATTAGAGGAAAGAAATAGCTAACTCTAGATCTTGCTAGTCTTCTATTTAGGAGAAGGGAAATACACAGTATCAGCCCATTCTAGCCTATTCATCCCAAGTGGGGTTTAGGCAACAGAAATTCAGAATTCTGTGAGGTTCACAATCCAAGTGTGTAAGTGGCTGAAAACTGATCATGGAACTGTAGAACATTTCCCTTCTTCCCATCTTCCCATCAAACCACAAAAGACCTACATGTCAGTGTACTACACCCAGTACATCATGTCTGGCTATCATATAAAATTAAGTAAACATACTTAGTGGAGGAAAATAAAACACAGATCAAAGAGACTGAGAAACCATCAGAACCAAACTGAGATATGGCAGGACTGTTATAATTATCATACCAGGAATTTAAAAATTAGGGATTGAATGGGAATAATAAGAGCACATAAAAGACCAAGTGACAGATGTAGACAGAGAAATTCTAAAAACTTGAACCAGTAGAAATACTAAATGTCATTAAGGAGCTCATTGATAGGATGGACAAGCTGGGGAAAGACTTACTTTGAGCTGAAGAATAAGCCAGTAGATCCTCCAAATGGAAAAGTAAAGAGAAAGAGAACGGAAAACAGTGGAACAGAATATTTGATGATTTGTATAAGCAATTGGAACACCAGGAGGATAAGCAAGAAAGGAGACGAGGAATGTGAAAGCAATAAAGATCAGACATTTCCTCCAGATTACTCTCAGTCACCACACCACGCATCCAAGAAACTGAACAACACCAAGAAGGACAAATGCCTGCAAACCATATCTACATATATCCCTTTCAAAGTATAGAAAATCAAAGTAAGAAAAAATTATCTTGAAATAAGCTAGGATAAAAACATCTTACCTATCAGAAATGATAAGAATTATAATTCATTTCTTCTCAGGAACCATACAAGCAAAAAAGAATGGAGAGATATACTTGGCATTTTGAGCAAAAAAACAAAGAAAAAATCAAAACACCTTGAATTCTGTATTCTGCACTATTATATTTCAATGCTGTAGGAGAAATAAATACTTGCATGAACAAAATTTGAGGGGATTTGTTGTCTGAATACTATCAATCCCAAAAATTTCTTCAAAAATTCCTCAGAGAGAAAGAAAATTATGTATGTTAGTCACATCTATAAGAGGAAAGGAGAAACACTGAAGAAAAAAATAAGTGAAGGACCAAAATTTTTGTCTTATCTTAGCCTGATTTAATATATTTATTATATTTGTTATATTTAATATATAACAGTTTGTTTAAAAATAGCAGCAGCAAGTATTTGACCATATATATATTTTGGGATTGATAGTATATATATATATATATACATATATATACATATATGTATATACATATATATACATATATACATATATATGTATATATACATATGTACATATATACATATATACATATATGTGTATATATATGTACATATATGTATATATGTACATATATGTACATATATACATATATATACTTGCTGCTATATATATGTATGTATATATGTCAAATACTTGCTGCTATATATATGTATGTATATATGTACATATGTGTGCATTCATTTGTATAAGTGAAATGATACCAATGACATAAAGGATGACATGTAAGAATAAGGAAGATTTTATTATTATAAGGTACTTGTGCTATCTGTCAATCCGTATGGTGTTATTAGAAAGTGAACTTAAATTTTGTAAGTGTATATTGTAATCTGTAGGACAACCACTGGTAAAAGAAGAAAAGAAGTATATCGGTATGCTAAAAGCAGGTACAAAAAGACATGTAATTATAGAAGACATTAGGCAGTTTCTACAATTAAATGCTAATGCCAGTACAAGGTATAGGAACCAGTGGGGCACAATGAAAGCAGTGCTATGAAGAAAACTGAGAGCAGTGAACTAGAACAACAGAGGGCTTAGGTAAACAACCTAAAGCTAAAACTCAAGCTACTAGAAAAAGAAGAGCAAGACAAACCCAAAACTCATACAAGGGAGGAAATTATAAGGATCAGAGCAGAAATTAATACAATGGAGACTAAGAGAACGACATAAAAAATCAACTACAAGGATCTAAATCTGATCCCTAGTACAAAAAAAAGGATAAAAAATAAAAAAAATCCAAGAGTTGGTTCTTTGAAAAAATAAACAATTTGAGAAATCCTTAGCTAATCTTCCCAAAAAAAGGAAGGAAAGGCCCAAATCAATGTAATTAGGAATGAAAAGAGTGAACACATCCAGTAGAAAACCAGAGGATAGTCAACATCTACTTTGAAAATCTTTAATAAGATGGAAGACACAGAAAAAAAGGACAGACACAGATACATTAAAGATAAAGGAATGGAGCTAGGACAGTGCCACATGCTTATAATCCCAGCACTCCTGTAGTTCCTGCCAAGATCAGGCAATTTAGGCGCTTCATAAGACCCTGTTTTAAAATTTAAAATTAAAGAAGGCCTGGGGATATAGCCTAATGGCCCTGGGTTCAATCCAAGATAGTGCACAATAATAAATAAATAAATAAATAAATAAATAGGAATGTAGAAAACCACATCACATAACATTAATCAAAGGAAAGTGTAAAAAAACTGAATTAGTCTCAGGCAGAACACATTTTATAGCAAGGACATTTCTAGGAGGTAGCACTACCCAGTGAACAGCAGTCACTTCTGTAAAGAGAATTTCCCCTGTCAGAAATGGACAGATCTGACAAGAGAAAATCAGTAAGAACGTGGTTGAACTCAGCAGCAGCACCATAGAGTTGACTATAATCAACGTTTATAGACTAGTTTGGCCAATAATTGGATGTTTCATGTACTTCTCAAGCTTTCATCAAACATACACCAGTATAGCCTGTTTTATCCCATCGAACACACCATGCTGAGCTTAAACAAACACAGATCATGCAGATCCCCTCAGATCACTGAGTAGATTTTAATGACAAATGAACACTAGAGAGAGCTTTTGGAAAGCCCAAACATACAAAGAGATGAAACAATAGATAGGTAAATAACACATGTATCAGAGAAGAAATAGCAACATACTGAAGTAAACAGAAATGAAAACATTACTTGCATAACTAAGGATAAACTTGAGTCATTTGTTAAGGAAATGAACGTACCTTGGAAACCTAATGTTCAATGGAATAAGCTAAACACATAAATACTGCATAATTTCTCTTATAGGAGAAATTCAAAATATAAAGAGTAACATAAAAGATAACAGGAGAAAGGGAGATGGTCTTTTGCAAAAGAGAAGGGTATTGAGAGATGGAGGGAGAGGGAGAGTGGAAGAATGAAAAACATTAAAATGTACTATGTACATGTGCCAAGTCCCCTCAAGGCACACAATCATTATGTGCACACATGTCCTGATAAAAAAAAGTGAGAATACAATTTATCAAATATCATGTAGTACAGCAAAAGCATTCCTTAGAGGAAAATGTCTAGCATTAAATACAAACAATACAAATGAGGAAGGATCAAAAATCAGTAACTAAAATTTCCATGTCAGAAGTTTCTGGCATGAAAGAAAAAGAAGGCAAATTAAATCTGAAGTAAGCAGCAAAAAAAGAAGGAATGAAGATGTAATGTAAGTCAGTACTATTGAAAACTAAAAATGTGCATAGAAAATGAGCAAAACTAAAACTTGCTTCTTTGGGGAGAAAAAAACTCAATAAAATTAATAAACTTCTAACCAAGATAACTAAGAAAAAAAGAGAGGAGATAAAATTACTAATTTCAAAAAAGAGGAGCTAGCATTACAGCGTCCATGAACACTAGAAAGGAAAATAAAAGATTAACACTAACAATTATATGCCCACATCTTTGATATCACGGATGAAACGTACAAATCCTTATAAAGAACAATGTACCAAAACAAAAACAAGAAGAAAGATACAATTTGAAGAGACTACATCCATTAAAGAAATTGGATTTAAATTATATTTTCTACTGAAACAGAAAGTGCCAGGTCAAGTTGAGTTCACTTCTAAGAAATGTTTAATGAAGAAATTAGACCAACTCTCTAATCTCTTCCAGAAAATGTATACACAGGGAATATTTCCTCTTCTGTCAAGCCAGTACTGTGCAAAAATATCAAAATGTACCAATAACGAATTTAATTAAAATAAAATACCAGAACTAGACAATGACATTATAAAGAAAAAAGAAAAAAAACCCAACAGACCAATATCTTCTATGAACGTAAAAACAGAGCACTCTGACAAAATATTTACCAGTCAAATCTAGCAATACATAGATATTCTACTAGGCAATATTTCAAAATTATGTAACCTGTTACATCAAAGGGTGAAGAAAAATATGACCATATCAATAGATGCAGAAAACGCTTTTCAAAAACTTGACACCCATTCTTGACAGAATCTCTTGGTAAACTAGGAATAGATCATAATCTACAATTTTGTGAGGAACAACCACAAATTTGTCAAACAACTATCACACTTAATGGTGAGAAACTACATGATTTTCCACTATGATCAGGAACAAAATAAGCATGTTCTCTATCATTTCTCTCTCTTTCACCATTATACAAGGAATCTTTGCTAAAATAATGGACAATAATAGGGAATGGTGTAGAAATTGAAAGAGAAGAAATAAAACTGATTTTTTTTTTTTGAGATAGGGTCTCGCTGTGTAGTTCAGGCTGGCCCTGACCTCACTATTTAGCCCAGGCAAGCCTCAAACTCAGCAATCCTCCTGCCTCCTGAGTACTGGGTTACAGGTGAGAGCCACTAAACCCAGCATTGTGGTGTGCGGTACTGATTGCTGGGAGGCATGAGTCACCATGCCCGGTATTATGGTATGTGATACTAGGAATCAAACTCAGGACTTTGTGCTTGCTGGGCAAGTGCCAGAACCACTGAGCTAAATCTCTAGCCCAAAACTGTTTTTGATTACAGATTACGCACTTGCCCCTGAAAACCAGAAAGTGAACAAAAAAGTCCTCTAATTAGTAATTATATCAAGATACCGAGTTAATATACGTCAGTTGCTCTACTGTAACCTAACCATGAACAAATAGAATTCGAAATTAAAAACACAATATCATTTACATTAGGCTCCTGAAATTGAAATACTTAGATCTAAATTTAACAAAATATGTTCTTGGCTATATGAAAAAAAGATCTAAATTTAACAAAATATGTTCTTGGCTATATGGAAAAAAAAGATCTATGTCTCTGCTGGAAGAAATTGAAGAATTAAATAAAAGGTAAAATTCTTCATGTTCATAAATAGGAAAATTCAATATTAACAAGATATTAGTTATTATCAATGTATAGATTCAAAATATAACAAGTTATTTTGCAGAATTAAACAGATCCCAAAGTTTCTATGAGAAGGCCATTGCAAACACAATATTTGAGAAGAACAAAGTTGGAAGACTGAACTTACCTGTCTTTAAGATTTACCTTAAAGTGACTGGGTGTTTAGCTTAGTGGTTCTGGCACCTACCTAGCAAATGCAAGGTCATGAGTTCAATCCCCGGTACCAAAAAAAGAAGATTCACCATAAAGCTATAATAATCATGATATTGAGGTATATGCAAAAGAATAGACAAGTGTGTCATGAAAGGATAACAGAAAATCCAGAAATAAGTATAGTCAACTGACCATTGACAAAGGAGCAATCGTAATACAATGATGAAATAATTTTTTCAGCAAAATGAGGATGCTACATGTGGAATTTAAACCCTCCACAAAAAAATAACAAGGAATATATCATAGACTTAAATGTAAAATGCAAAACCATAAAACTTCTATAAGATCACATAGGAGAAACTCTGGGTGGCCATGTGATAACTTTACCTACAACAATAAAAGCACAATTCATGAAAACAATAATTTATGAACAATATTTTATTATAATTAAAGACTTGTTCTCTGAAATGCACTGTGAAAAGAATGACTGAATGAGATGTGAACATTCCGGGAGAAAATATTTGTGAAAGGCATATGTAATAAATGAGTTTTTTGTTTTTTTTTGTTTTTTTTTTTGCTTTTTGAGACAGGGTCTCGCTTTGTAGTTCAGGCTGGCTCTGAGCTCACTATGTAGCCCAGGCAAGCCTGGAACTCAGCAATCTGCCTGTCTCTGCCTCCCGAGTGCTGGGATTACAGGCATGAGCCACCACATCCGGCATTGTAAATGAGTTTTATAGAAAAAAAATTTAAAAATCAACAAGAAAAGAAACAACTTAGTTGAAGAGGACAAAAAAAGATCTGAAGAGACAACTGATCAAAGAAAATATCCAAATGGCAAATGAATCTCTGTAAAATATCCTAACACTATATGCCATTAAGGAATTGCAAATGAAAAACAATAAGATACAACCATAAGCCAAAGTCTGAAACACTGACTATGTCCAGTGCTGGTAAAGGTGTAGAGCTACAGAAATTCTCATTCATGCTGGTGGGAATGCAAAATGGTGTGTCTAGTTTGGGTGACAAGCAGTTTCTTTCTTTTTTTTGAATTACATTCTTTTTTGGTACATTTTATATACAGCTCACAATCACCCTCAACACTGGGGAATTTGTACCAGTATATGACAGAAGTAGACATATTCTTATGCTAAGATTTAGCTAACACTCTCCTTGACATTTACCCAAAGGCACTGAAAACTTAGGCTCATCCTCAAACCTGTACATAAATATGTAAGGCAGTTTCACCCACAAGGATCTGATCTTGGAATCAACTGCTTCCCTATGCCCAGTCTGTGGAAAAATTGTCTTCCACGAAACCAGTCTCCAGTGCCAAAAGGATTGAGGACTGCTGTTCAGTGACACTACAGTGGTGGATAGATGTCACCACAAAATTTGTTAAAACTTATCGAGTATACACACAGAAGCGAATGCTGATGTAAAGCAGGAACTGCAGGTGGTAACAGTGCACGATTAGGTCTATCCCTTGAAGAAATGTAGCAGTGTAGCATGGAGCATTGCCAGTGGGGGAGGCTGTGCAATGTGTTGACCAGGTTTGTTGTTGTTGTTGTTGTTGTTGTTGTTGTTGTTGTTGTTTCGATGTATATCCCACTATCTACACCTCTTGGTCACTTTGCTGTGAATCCAAAACTTCTTAAAACATCAGACTTTACCTTTAAAACTTGTGATTTGCACTGTCAGAGAAAATGAAACCTGGTGCTTCTAGAAGCCTAGAGACCTTTTGCTCCCTTGGGAGGTTTGAATTTAGAGCTCACTAGAGGAACATATCATGGAAAAGCAGCAACTGAGAGCACCTAACAAGTTATGATCGGATCAAGCGCAGCCCCCAGTAACACATAGAATCAAGGTGTGAGGTTTACTGCAATAAAAAAAATTTCATTCCCCAACACTTAATTAAAGTAATAATTACAGTCGATCATTTTAGGATAAAATTTATACTGTTTTCCCTTTTGCAAGTTGAAAATCCCAAATTGTAGTTGGTGGTTTTAGTAATAATAGCCTTGACATCTCTCCCTAAGTGGTTCCTAAGAACTTGGTAGAACTTGGTAGTTCATTTTTAAAATCCTTCTCATATGCTAAATTATGTATATTTTTAGTTATATAAACTGCTTTGGGAATTTTGAGTCTTTAATTATAATGAAAAGATGAAACGCAATAAATACAAAAGTTACACGGCATTATTAAGTAAACTTTTTGAGGAAAAAGAAAACTTTAATTCACTTAAAGACAATTTACTTTTAAAACAACTCCACAGTAAGTATTCCTAGTCATTTAATTGCAACCAACCATTAACCAAGTCAAAGAATGAAAAAAGGCCGAGAAGAGACATTGTCATGTCAATTCTTCCAGATTATAAGTTTAAACTATTAACTCAACAATCAGTGTTTTCACCAGGAAGTTGAAATGTTTGACAATTCCTTGACCTACTCTAGGCCCAGTCTGAAATCTTGTGTGGTCTGAATTTGTGTGGCCGTTCATCAATACGATGATTCATCAGTGGTTTAGGCTTCCAACGCACTACAAGATTTTAACTTGGGCATTGCTGGGAATTATTCAGAAAGTTGGCTTCTCTACTATGTGGAGGAAAGGAAGCTGAGGATAAAACTATTATATGATTATGGAGATCTCAGTGTTTACAAAAAAACATGATAACTTTAACATTTTCAATTAATATGTTAGCTAGTCAGTGATTGTGTGTCTAAGGATTTGGTGTATGTAGAGAATTCAGGAAACAAAGAAGTACATCATCCTGAAATCCACAGTCTACATGGAGGTAGTGAGGAAACCTGACATAATTTGGTGGAACAAACGTCTCCCTCTGAACAACCCTGATGTGGTTTTCCCCACATAGTTACATGACATGATCAGTCCAGGAGACAGTTTTTAAAACTGTTCTTCCTTCTGATTTAATTATTGAATTGCAAGCTTGAAACCTACTAATAAAATTAATAAATCAACAATGACTGGGTTTGGTTTTTGCCTCCTATGTACACACTCTATACTTGATTTTAATACACTTGAAGGAAATGCATCAAACAAACCAAATGCTCACTCATTGTTAGCTGTAACAGAGCATAAACAGAAGATGGGGAATTTAAAGAAAGTTAAAGATAGAAATTTTTAAGCTATTATTTCCTGAGATTTAAAAACATGACTCGCTGCTTTTCTAAAGCAATGAATAAGTAATGCATTTATAGTTTGCTTAACCAAGGAGGACGTATGGAATGCTTTAGTCTCTTTCTGGCTGGCAAAACCTCCTCCTAACATATAAGTAGCCACATAGATATACAAATATCCAGATATGTAAACCATTACTGTGGAAAAGCCACAACAGCAATCTCCTTTAAAAAGGCTCATTTTCTTTGTTGCATCTGGAAGGAAGAAGGGATGGGCTTTTGACTAATCTTGTTATATGGTTCCTTGCATGGGCTGGTTTCGAACAGATTCCCATCTGTATTGTGCCTGTTGTATTTCTTCTGATCACTTGGTTCATGAGGAACCATTCTGAAGTGAGCTGGGGAGAATTAGCATCCCGGAGCAAGAGCCCCCCCCAGCTTTCACTCTTGTATCTTACCAAGGCCCTACTCTGCTAGTGGGTAGAGGACTCGGGCTCCTGCGCATGGCTACCAGGTGTTCTGCAGAGCCTGGGGTGGGGGGCTGGACAACAGGGTTATGGTGCATTATGGCATTCTGGGTCAAGTGTGTCTTAGAAAAAGAATGCACATGGAAGTGAAAGAGCTCAGGAAACTACAATTTGGTCCCTTAATATACCTTTTCCCAGCAGTACTGAGGGTTGAACCCAGCGCCTTCACACTGAACTACACCCCAGTCTTTTTTAATTATTTTTTTTTCTTGAGATACGGTCTTGCTAAGTCACCAAAATTTCCGGCCTAGGCTCCAACTCGGAACCTTTCTACCTCAGCCACCAAGAGGGCTGGGACTACAGGTGACAACCGTACATGATCATCACCCCGTCCCTGTGAAGTTTTTTTTCTTTTGTTTTGTTTTTAAGTGCTAAGGATGAAACCCAGAGGTCTTGCTAAGTTTCCCAGGCTGACCTGGGACTTACAATCCTCTGTCCTCAGCCTCTCAAATAGCAGAGGTTATAGGTGTTGGTACCACACTCAGCCAGACGTTTTTAAATGACTGATGCTTCAATGTATCCAACTGCTTTTAGGAATGGGAAAATACTTCCATTAACATCCTGCTGGGTGTGTGGGGTGTGTGTGTGTGTGTGTGTGTGTGTGTGTGTGTGCATGTGCGCGTGCATGCGTGCGCGTGCATGTATGCTAATGTAGGAGCCAATGAAATATTCATGGAAGTTTGTCCTTCTCAAGATACACTGGTCACCATGATATTCGTAAATAGTGAATCCACAGCTCAGAATCAAAGGGAGATTTCAAATTGCAGGTTGGACTACTGTGCACATTTAAGTAGTAAATAAAGTTGTGAGATTGGATTAGCTCCATAAGTGAGGAAATGTACAAGAAAGATTCCTAAGGGGATGCACAAAAGCTTCATGTGACAGGACATGAGAACACGGCCCTATAAAACCGGTAATATATCAGTAGGTGGAGGCATTGGAAAGGATATTTCTGTCAAAATGTTCGAGTGTGCAATACGTAGCCAACGTTCAGGGGGTAGTAAACTCCTATTTGAGGTTAAATTCAAACACACCGATGAAGAGACAGACCGAAGGAAAATACGATATTGAGATACATCACCTTTTTCCCGTCGGTACTAGAGATTGAACCCAAGGCCTTCACATTGAGTTACATCCCTAGCCTTTTTTACTTTTTTGTCTTGAGGTAGACTGTCATTAAGTTGCTAAACCATATGCTGAGCTTACATTTGCGGTCTTCCTGCTTCTGCTTCCAAGTCTTTGCACTGGTGTGCCGCTGAGCTTGGACCCATCTGTGTTTGCTTCCGATGGCCTTGGCCAGACAGAGCGCCAATGAGTCGTTCGGCAGCTGCCAGGATAATCCGCCCTTCGCTGAATGGAGCTGACCAGGTCAGCAGAAGCACATCTCTAGGTCACCACTGGCCCCTCACCAAAGCAGTCCTCACCAAGATTAGACTCCAGCCCTACTAGGGGTAACAAGATGTCAGCCTGTTCTCTCCACATGGAAAAGAAACTTAAGGTAAATACTTCAAAAAATTTCAATATTAAAAAGTTAAAAATGCATCGATAGGGTAGCTCTTCAAGGATAAGGGTTACCCAGAGTTTAAACTTACAGCATGAAAAGAGAAAAGTCTACCAACAAATCTGGTACATGTAAAAGGTGTGATAGAAACACTATGGTAAATGTTTACACTTTTTAAAAAAATTTATTACAGTAAAGACGCATTGTCATAAATGCCTGTCAAGATGCTCTCCTTGGCTTCAAACACGCTTAGCCCATAATCTCGCCACTTTCCAAAACCGTTCTGTTGAGTTCCTTGTGAATGTCTTTATTATGAAGTAGCTTAAAACACACGGCTGCATATTGTGTCACTCAGCTGGAAGGCAGGCCAGTAAAACTCACCAGGTCTCAGGTATGTGACCTCTGTTTCTCTCCCAACATCAGAATGACTGGGAAAGGTAAAATATTTGAATGGCTTCAGGATATTGAGGACGCCAGGACAATCTACTAAAGACACAAAAGAGACCATCTGCAGCTACTTCAGAATGTCACTAGAGTGATGGAATAAGCGTGATTGAAGGAACACTGAGTCCATGGAGAAAGACTTGTTGCAATGTGGGTTTTTTTTTTTTTTACTGGAGCATTGTTTTTTTAATGTAAGCATTCACCATCAATTTTACACCTCGTATATCTATTTTTCAATTGTCAATAGTGGAGTCTCCATTTTTGGCTTTTTAGTTAAGGAGCTGGCAATTGTAAGTTGTCACTTCTAGGCTCAAAGCTGAGCCATGGAAAACATAATTTATTGAGCAGCGATGGAAACTACCTGGCCTGCTCCCTCATACACATGATGTGTTGTCCCCCATAATTTCACACTGTTGGACTCTGAGCACTGGTGCGATGGTTTTATCTCTAAGCATGGTCAGACAAACACCTTGGTCACTCAAGACATTAGGATTCTGTGTTTTCAAGGCTTACTTTCTCTGCAGGTTAAGAATCACTTCAGGACTGGAGATTTAGCTCAGTGTTTCCAGCACCTGCCTAGAAAACACAAGGTCCCTGGTTCAATCCCAGGTAACCACATACAACAACACCGGGAGCGGTGACTCATGTCACCAGCAATCTGTACCACATTCCACAATGCCGAGGGTGGTGTCTCACACCTGTAATCCCAGCGCTCGGGAGGCAGAGGCAGGAGGATTGCTGAATTCTAGGTTTGCCTGGGCTACATGGTGAGCTCAGAGCCAGCCTGAACTACAAAGTAAGACGCTGTCTCAAAAAAAAAAAAAAAAATCACTTCAATAAAGCTTTTAACCAGAGAAAAATGCTGATGCGAATGAAAGACTGTGGACATTTTCTATACCATAAGTCAAGCAAAAGTGTAGGCAATACTTATTTCTGCCTATGTAGCATATAAAACAAGACATAAATTATGCACAGCCTAGAAACAGTTTTTTGAATCTTCTTGTTTCTTCTCATGGTTGTAAAGCTTTCTGCATTGTACAATCTAGAAAAGCAAAACTTAGACTGAAATACACAGGCAGCTGCACAATAAATAACTTTTGAATGAGATCCTGTTTATTTAAATTGTTTTTGTCAAGAATGATAATCTGCTATATTTTTAAATGATTAAATGTGCAGTTTCACATTATTTTTCTTATTGTTCAAATAATGAATACTTCTTCATCACGGTAATATTGATTGGTTTAAATAAACACCGAGTCAAGCAAACTAAAGGTTCCAGTCTTAGTTCTCCAACTATGCTTTATGCTTTAGGACCCAAGGAAATCAAGAAGTTCCTGACTTCTCCAAGATGTCCATTTCAGTTTGAGGTGTTCTTTGCCTCCTCAACTGCCTACCAGGGCACAGTGGAAGACAGGCCACTTCTCTGGCCCGCTAAAATGTCAAGTTCTAGATCTGAAGCTCTTCTTAGTGGTTATCCAAGAACACAGAATTTTCCACACAAGTGCCATTGCCTGAGGGCAAGGCTCCCCTGACTGCCAAGCCATGCACCTCATCTTTTACATCTCCTTCTGCACTGGCACTAAATAATTGCTCTTGTGCATGTGCGTGTGCTTGTGCGTGTGTGTGTGTGTGCATGTTTCTTTATTAGCATTGCTTGGCTCACACATTATCTTTAAGTCTTTTCTTGGAATAAAACTGAAAATATATCAAATCTACTCTGGTTTGCTTGCACTTAGTTAACCTTACATTTCACACCAATTGCAAATCTAAATAATGCAATTGTTTACAAAGTCAGCCTCCCTCTCACCTCTCAACTACACAACATGCTGCATTTCTCCTGAAAATGTATTTCTCTAGTGATATCTTCCACTCAAAAGCCAAAGGAAATATCTTTTCTAATCATTGAATCAAATTCTCAATTCTAATGAACTTAGCTTTAATGCCATCTTTTCCCACCACAGCATCTCCCACAATGGCAGAATCCTCAGGTTAAAATACTCCAAGAAGCCTTTGCAACTGCAAACTGCTCAAGTGGTGGGGTAAGGAAAGTGTATTTTCTGAGTCCAAGTACCAGGCAGTGAGCTAGTTCTTTGCGACACAGTCTCATTGAATCTTCGTAGTTCTACAAAGAATAGATTATTGTACCTATTTTGTGATAAAATAGACCTTGACACAGACCACAGCAGTGAACCAATAAGACTATTCTTTTTTAGTAAATATCATAATACTTTAGTATTCTGAATTTAGAAGCTTTAACAAGGCCGGCATTGGATAAACTGATGTAATTGAGAGGGCTACACCCAGTGTGTGCGTGCGTGCGTGTGTGTGGGTGTGCTCGCACGCGCACATGTGTGTATTTTTGCTGTTTGGGTTTATCTTTTGTGCTACACATACCCTGTTCTCTTCTACAACAATCTCTGGATATTAAGGGGAAGAATTGTTGTAAAAAATAATCTAATTTCATTAAGTTGATTTGGCTCCATTTGCCATAAGCCAATTTGTATTCCTCAAATTCATGACCTTGTGAGAAATTCTTACTGAATTTTAATGTATTAATATTACTCCTCACTCCCATTTCGACTCTCTGTGTGGTGCATATATTCCCTGAAGGCCTGATTCCTGTGTGGTCCATATATTCCCTGAAGGCCTGATTCCTGTGTGGTGCATATATTCCCTGAAGGCCTGATTCCTGTGTGGTCCATATATTCCCTGAAGGTCAGATTTTAAGCATGAACGTGGCAGCTGTCCCACACAGACTCTTCCAAAAATCAACCACATACAAGGAATAAACAAATAAATCTTATATTTTATTGCACTAACTCCCCAATGGTCCTTTCCATCTACTTCCTTATCATCTTCCCATAAATCCTTGAAAGATAAAAATAAATTTCCTACTAAAAGACCTGATCTGTCCAACTTAACCTGAAACTAAATCGCAATTGGAGTGCTACTTATCCAAAAATGCCCTTGGCAGAGGCTGCAAATATAACTTATTTTAAGAAAAAAAAAGTGATTAGATTTCTAATTTCTAAGAACTCACTATCAATTTTAAATTCATCAGAATTTCTTAAATTGCCTAGAAATGAAGCCTGAGTTTAGGCGTAACAAGTTGAGTTGCTAATATTGCTGAACTGAAGATGAATATTTTTTATGTTGATTTTCTCAAAACAGAACCTCATGTGGCTTGATTTTCAAAATCATAATTAGGCTTCAAACCCAGAGCACTCATCTTCTGGTGAGTAGCTTATTAGTGGGAATAATAATGGTAGTAATAGTTACTCAATTTAGAAAGCCCAATGATTTTCTGTACTCACTTTAATTACATAATTATCTGCTTTTTAATCAGACTGAACTACAAGATTGGGGAATATGTGAAGGTCCCTGAAACACTTTTAGAAGGTCTCTGCTATGAATGTAGATCTTAGAATGGAAAGAACAAAGCATTATTTATATCATTCCAATTTTGTCCTCCTGAGAACATACAGTACAGTTTCCTGGAGACTACGGTAATAACACAACAAACTGAAAGCAACCACAAATACAAGAATCTAGCTTTGCTGAGCATGGTGATATATGCTTATAATCCCAGCACTCTGGCACTCTGAGAGGCTGAGACAGGAGAACTACAAGTTCAAATGCAGTCTAGAAAACAAAGCAATTCAGTGAGTCCTTGGCTTGAAAAGAAAAATAAAATAAAAAGTGTAAGGATGTAATTTACTGATACAATCCCTAGTACCACCAAAAACTAAAATCCTATTTTCTTTTTATGAAAACACACATTGAAGAGACTAGGAGAAAAAGGAATGCAGTGTTGATGGTCATTAATTTTACTCTAATTTGGTCAGAGTGAAATGAGGTTTTCATAAATTGTCATATTAACATGTTATAGGTTTGTTACTCTTTTAATAAATTATATATATATATATATTGGGGGGGGTCTTGAGACAGGGTTTTGCTTTGTAGTTCAGGCTGGCCCTGAGCTCACTGTATACCCCAAGCAAGCCTCAGACTCAGCAATCCTCCTGCCTCTGCCTCCTGAGTGCTGGGATTACAGGCGTGAGCCATCACACCTGGCACTGTGGTATGTGGTATTGAACACTGGTGGGCATGAGTCACCATGCCCAGTATTGTTGTATGTTGTTACTGGGGATCAAACCAGGAACCTTGTGCTTGCTAGGCAGGCACCAGAACTACTGAGCTAAATCTCTGGCCCTAAATTATTGTATTTTAAAAAGATTTCAAATTGTAATGAAAAATGTGGTAAATATAAACAGATATAATTCATGCAAACAAAGGCTTTGTGGAGTCAACAATATTCAAGAATACAATGTGGTCGGACACAAATAGTTTGAGAATCTGTAGAACCAGAGCAATGCCAATCTTTTCTTGCCTAAGAAAAAGCCAAAAAATCTGGAATGAGTCCTGTTAACTTTGGTTTTTAAAAGAAACATTCACAGAGCATTAGGACAAGGATATGAAGAAGTGCTATGTCTGTTTCTTTGGTTCAGGTGATTTTTAACTCCATTTGGGTAATCAGCCACTGTGCTTTTTTCTTTACTTCTCCACCGTGTAAATATACACCTCTGATGGCTCACGGCTAGCAGGGAGTGTTGTAGTTCCTACGTATACAGACACATGCACGCGCTCGCGCGTACACACACACACACACACACACACACACCCCTTATAAGCATTCTTGAATAATCTCCAGTTCTAAATGTTTTAACCTTTCGGCTCTGTGAGTCACAATTTCACTCTTATGACTGCGTTTGTACTCGGTCCTAAAGAAATTAAGGTAAACTATTACAAAAGCACTACTGACCAGTATATGGGGGATGAAATTTGAACGTCCAAAAAGTTCTGATTTTTCTTTTGCCTTTTGACTCAGGTACTTTGCCAGTTCACACTCACTGTGGACCTGCAGAAGGGCTGGCTTCTTTCCTCTGTGCCCTAGCAATAATGCCCAGGTCTCTTTTTTCTTCCTTGGCACCTGGAAAAGAGCAGTGCAGAGGGCTGGAGGTTTCAGGTGGCACACAGGAGCTTGCCAGTATGCTGGACACCCAAGTTCTCCAGCAAAGACTCGCTTAACCCCCTTCGGACATAGCAAACTAGCCAGTGTCTGGAGACATATGTTGACCCTGTCCCTGCCAAAGAAAACAAGCCCCTGTGCCAAGGATGTGGACAACTAGTGCCAGCTCCCAGGCCTCTTTTCCCAGGGGACAGACAATGCGTGAGCACACCCCCGGCACCGTCCTTTGTTCCTGATCCAACATCCCTCTGAGCTTCAGGGTATCACAGTGTCAAGCACAGAGCGAAGGAGAGAACGCAATCGATAGGTAGGAGAGACTTGATAAAGGGGACAGCATCCTTCTCTGATCTCTTGGCTGATAGGAAATGCAACCCCATGGCGCCCAGGTTCTGCCCCAGCAAGTCAGTCTGTGTAGCAACTCAGGAAAGAGATCGCAGGCCGGGGGCCTGTGGCTCTCCGGTCAACAATTTCAGGTTTCCTTGCTCTGTGCCATGGAGAGGTGCTGCCACCCCGTCCAGTACCTCTGAGGATGCTGGGAAAGCCAGGGATCCTCCCTCTGCCCTCCCTCCCTCCTTCTCCCTACCTTCTTCCCTTTCTTCCTGTTATTCTCTTTTCTTTCCTTTATCTCTATCTTTTGTTTTATTGTTTGATGAACCAAGAATAAACAAAAAACTTGTACCTCTCACATTTTTTTAAAAAATCAAATTTTAGGTATCCTAGATCCAGGATGCCAGATGAATTCTTCAACCCTAGGAAACAAAAACTAAATACATTATTCCATTCAGAAAATAATCAAGTGTTTGTGGTGTCTGATGTGCGTATCTGTAGCACAGTAAAGGTTAACAATGCAGGATATGGAGCCAGACTGCCTTGTTTTGAATCCTGGTTTCCCCATTTACTAGGACTACAGGCAGTTTACTTTGACTTTCTAAGACACAAGGGGCTATTGATACGCTTATCTGCTAGAGTTGTTAACAGGCAAAGCACATAACATGTTTAAACTGTACCTGGCTCACAGTGATAATTACTGAGTTCTGGGTACTACTAATATTTTATTATTACTATAATTGGTACAATTATTATTTATCTACAACTCCTTTTTAAAACTTACCTAAAAACATACTGAACATACTGTTTTTAACTTTACCTTTATCAAACAAAATACCTCTGAGGACTTTGCACATAAACACAGAATTGCCTTGTTCTTTTTAAGCAGCTATGTTGCATTTTATTATATAGACATACATTTAAGAAATTCAACTTGGTCCATATTGACCGTGACTTGGGTATTTCTTATTTCTCCTGTAGACACTGCTTGAAAATTTTTTATTAAAGTTATCTCCATAGTAAATTTCTAACAGTGGAATTACATTCCCTAAGAGTGTGTTTTATAATTAATTTTTGACATTTGAATTTAGTTTTGATACACTGCGAGTTAGATACTCAGCTTTGTTTCTTTCAACATTAACCAATTATGACCAATTATCCAAACATTATTGAATAAAATGGATTTTAGGCACTGATTTGACAACCTATTTGTAAAATTAATGAAGTCCAGGTCTGCTTTTAATTTTCATTCTCTTTCAATGATCTATATTGTTATTCTTGTACTTGTGTTATCAAGTCCATCACATTTGCAAAGTGGTAAATATATTTCAACATTTTACATAAATTCATAGAAATATGTGCTTTGGATACCTTGGATCAGTGCTTAATATTCATATTCCCATATCCTTTTTACTTTGGCTGTCATCACTCATTTTTTATCATTTCATTATCAATCAACTAGTTGGAAAATAGTACTACTTTTTTATTTCACTGAGTATTTTTAACTCAAAGCCAGAATTGAACAAGTTTCTGTATATTTGTTTGCCCTTTGTATGTTGTTTTTTGCAAGTTATGTTTTTCATATGTTTCATATATCTATATGTTTTAAATATTTTCTATTCCAAGTAAATTAATAATTTCTGCTTTGAAATGTATTAGCTTTGGGGTTTTAATTTTATTTTTGTACTAGTACTATATATGATAATAATTTTATTGTTTAATGTTTTGCTTAGCAAGGATGTGATTTGAATAGCTTATCATTATGATTTTTGTACTTCAGTACCCAGATACAGTGCATTAGTTATCTTTCTATTACTATATTAAATACTATATTAAATTAGCTTATGACGATGAAAGGTTTACTTGGGATCAGCACTTTAGAGGACTCACTCAACCCATGATCAGTCAATGCCATTGCTTTGGGCCTTGGTAGTACATCATAGCAAGGGTACATCAGAGAGCAGAATTAGCCACCTCCTGGTCAAGGAACAAAAGAAGGAGGAAGAAGGGATAAATCTCATACTATTTTTCCAGAGCCCACCCCACGGACTGAAAGACTATCTCCTAGGCCTTATTTCCAAAAGTCCCCACCATCTCCTAAGAGATCTGTGCCAAAGGCAGACCTTTAACACATGGGCCTTTAAGGGACACTTGATGTTCCTAGTGTAAGATATAACAAACGGAGGACATAGATATTCCCTCCATACTGTCTTCTAGATCTTTTGTGAATTCATACCTGTATTTCCCAGTACTTGGGATCGAACCAAGGGCCTTTATGCTGAGCTGTATCGCTAGCCCTTCTTAAATTTAATTTGATTTTTCATTTTGAAACTAAGTCACTAAGTTGCCCAGACCAGGCTGCAATCCTTCTTCTTCAACCTCCAAGGGTAGTGGGATTACAAACGTGCCCGACCATACCCACTTCTACCTGTATATATTTTCAGAGAACTGAAATTTGTTTTAGTATAAGACCTCATGGATATTTACAAATATTTCATTTTTGTTCTAAATGTGCAGCCAGTTGATAACACTATTTCCTGACTGTATTTTCAGTAATGATTTAGAATGCTAGAATTATCAAAGACTGAAATCTACACATTTATATTATGTACTCCGTGCATTACAATGTAATATGAGGGCTTCATAGTATCTGATTTGACTGGTAGTACTTTCTTTCTCTTTTTTCTGAAAAATTTTGAACACCATATTTTTCCAAACAAAGGTTATTGTCCTTTTGTAATTGCTGTCTCTCTCTCTCTCCCTCCCTCTCTCTTTCCCTCTCTCTGTCTCTCTCTGTATATATGTATATGTATAAAGTGTGAGCATTTTAAGTAAGGCTATATACATATTTTAGGTATTAAAAAATCTATTTAAATGAGCAGTCTCTAGTCTGATCAGAGCATGTCTCTTTTCTAGTTCAAGGGTCCCTGTCTGCTTCAGAGAGAAAGGTAGCGACTATAGAGCCAAGGGCCTGTAAGTGCTGTAGCCCTCATTTTCTTTGCTTTTTTAAAAATTTATTTTTTAGTAGCATGTATTTGTCACACACACATGTATCACATTCATCACAGGGAACCTGAACCTGCAAAAAATACATCTTAATTTTTTTTTTTTTGAGACAGGGTCTTGCTTTGTAGTTCAGGCTGGCCCTGAGCTCACTATACAGCCCAGGCAAGCCTTGAACTCGGCAATCCTCCTGTCTCTGCCTCCCGAGTGCTGGGATTATAGGCATGAGCCACCACGCCCAGCCATCTTAATTATTTTTAAGCAAAGTTCTTTTAAAACAATTATAATGTATTTTCTTTCTTTAAAATTTTTTATTGTGAAATAAGTACATTTTAATATATATCATGATCACACTCAATATTGAGAATTTATACAGTATATCACATGACTTAATTCTCACTTTCCCCCTTCCCCTACCCACCCTACAACTCCCCACCCTCTCTATACATGACTTTGTTTCCTTCTTTTTTTTTTTTTGCTTTTTGAGACAGGGTCTTGCTTTGTAGTTCAGGCTGGCCCTGAGCTCACTATGGAGCCCAGGCAAGCCTTGAACTCAGCAAACCTCCTGTCTCTGCCTCCCGAGTGCTGGGATGACAGGCCTGAGCCACCACGTCCGGCATTGTGGTATGCGGTGTTGATTGCTGGTGGGCGTGTCTCCACGCCCAGCATTATATGTGGTTACCGGAGATCGAACTCAGGACCTTGCGCTTGTGAGGCAGGCGCCGGAACCACTGAGCTAACCCTCCGGCCCCCTGTTTCCTTCTTTTTTTTTTACCATCACAATTTTTCTTTCCCCTAGTTACCCCTACCCCCCATTTCTCTTAGTTTGAGTCATTCCTACTCAAATAGAAATACCTTGAGGACATACTCATAAGTGAAATAAATAGGTCACACATGTATAAATACCATGTCTTTTCTCTGGCATGAGAAACTGAAAATGTAAATAAGCCCTAGCATGAATGACAGACACTGTAAAATTCTTTTTTTACTCCCCCTTTCTGCCTTCAACTTTTCTCTACCACATTAACAAAAACGTTGTTTACATTTTTTTCCTGTTCTCTTCCCTTTCCTCATTCCCCTCCTTTGCTCCTCTTCTCATCTGAACATTTTCTATATAATTCCCAGTATCTATCCTCCTCCATTATGCTCTTTATTTACACTTTGGATTTCTTACTCAAGAGAAAAAATATGAGATTTAAGCTTACATATCTGGTTTATTTCATGTACAATTATGATCTAGAGGTGAATCTATGATCCTCCAAATGACTCATATTTATCATTCTTTATGGCAGAGTAGTACTCCATTATATATACTACCACATTTTTAATTGGTGTATCTTTTGATAGGCCTATGGGCTGTTTCCAAGACTTGGGTATTATAAATTATGCTTTTATGACATGTGCATACATATATCACTGTGGTATGATGGTTTTAACCCTTTTTGGAAGAAACTTGGAAGAGAAAATTTCAATCAAATGAAACCTCTAGCTTTCTACTAAGTTCTGTAATGGTTGTACTAATTTTCAGCAATGGAGAAAAGTGCCTTTTTCCCCAAAACCTCAACAACATTTGTTATTGGTTGATAGATTGATGTTAGCCATTATTTCTAGAGTGAGAAGTAATCTCTGTGCTGTTCAATGGCCAGTGATGTTGAGCACTTTTTCCATATATTTGCTGTTTGTATTTGATCATCTATCTGAGAAAAGTCTATTCATTTCATGCTCCTAGTCTGGACTGAAGTCTTTACATTTGGGGTGTCTCATTATTTTGAGTTGTTTATGTATTCCAAGTATTAGTCATTTGTGTGAGGAGTAGCTGGTAAAGTTTGCCCATTCTGTGGGTTGTCTCTTCACTCTACTGGTGGTTTCTTTTGCTCTGCAAAAACTTTTGAATTTAATGTGATCCCATTGTTGATTCTTCGTAGTATTTCCTGTGTGATCAAGGTTTTGTTCATAAAGTCTTTGCCTATACCTACATCTTCAAGAGTTCAAGGTATTCTGTCTGCCAGCAGATTGTTTAAGCTTTAATGTCTAGATCTTTGATCTGTCTTAAGTTTAATGTATGGTGAGAGACATAGGTCAAGGCTCAATTTTCACGACATGGAAAACCAGTTTTCCCATTTATTAAAGAGACTATCTTTCTTCCAGTGAAGGTGTTTGGGTTCCTTTGTCAAATATAATGTAGCTGAGTGTGCTTAGCATCTTCCACACTGATGCTCAGGACTGTTAGTTTTTCTGTTTTTTGGGATTTTTAGTTAGTACCATGCACAATATCTTTGCAATATAAATTTTCAAGCAGGGATTGTGATATCCTCTGTTTGTTCTTGTTGCCCAGAATTGTTTTTGCTATTCTAGGTCTTCTCTTCTTCTATATGAATTTTAGGATTGTTTTCTGTATTCCTCTTGGATTGGTCCCTTAACAAGTTTATAATATTGATTTATCCTCGCCGCATTATTTTCCTACTTGGTATCATTCCTTTCCCTCCTGTTTGATTGCTTCCCTTTCCTGATGGATTCATTCTATTGGTATTCTTGGAATTGTCTTCATTGTCTTTTCTTATAATATCCTTTGGGATTTTATTTTTTCTGTGCTGGTTTGGTGAACTTGAATTTCTTCAGGTGTTCTTTCTCATGGATGTATCTAATTTCTACATCCATTTTGAAAGGTATTTTTCCAGGGTACATCAGTCTAGGTTGGAATTTATCTTCTTTTAGGGCCTGGAATGCTTCACCTTAGGCTTTCTTTGATGAAGAGGTTTATGTTGAGAAACCTGTTGTGCTTCTTATCAGTAATTTATTTCTTTTTCTCTCACCAGTTTTAATATTCTGTTCTTGTGTTGAATTTCTGAGATCTTGACTATTACATGCCTTGGTGTAGTTTTTCTGATCACAAGTGTTTTGAATGCTTATACTCCACTTGTTTTACCTTGTTTTTTTCTCTACGTTTGGAAATTTTTCTGCTATTACTTCTATGAATAAGTTTTTAAATGGCCTTTGTGCTATTTTATAATTCTCCATTGATAGCAATTAATGTTATATTAGTCTTCTTTGCATTATCTAGCAACTGTTAAGTTGGTTTTTCATAATTGTTTGCTATTTTTAAGAGGTCTTTCATTTGATGCCACCAACTGAAAGCCTATCATCTAAATTTGATATTCTATCTGCATATTGATTGAATTAGCTAAATATACTTTTATTAGAATTTTTAATTGCCTGGATTTCTACCTGAGTCTGTTTTATGGAATCCATTTCTTTTCTATATTTTGCATTTATGGTTTTCATGTCTTTCCTAAAATCCCCTGGTTTTTGTCTGTTTCTATTCTAGATTCACTAATCATTTCCTTCATTATGAGGGTCATCTCATTAACTACCTACTTTGTTTTAGTCAAGAGACTTACTGATATATTTTCCTACTTCTGCCACTACCATTTCATAAAACTCATCTGGGAGGTTTTTGGTTTCTTCCACCTCAATGCTTCCTTGATTTGATTTGAGCAACTTGGGTATTTTGGGTTGCATCCTACTTCTATGCCTTCTCATTTTCTATTTTTTGTTTGTTCATTTGTTTTCTGTGCTGAGACTCATAAATTGCTTATGTTAACTAGCTTCATTACTAGTATCAAGAACTCTTCAGAAAATGACTTTTCATAGATGTCTTTCAGAGAAAGCTGGCTTTTGGTTTTTGAGTCTGCCCCAAGACCCTGCCTTTTTAACTTATTAGGGATGAAAGGCACCGCTCTTTGGACAAGCATCCAGTTCCTTGGTTCTGGACTATATAGTATTGTTTATGACACCTAGACAGTTTAGATATTGGTATCCAATGAAGATCAAATGATCACACCAACTATGTCACCTTGGCTAACATATTATAATAAGTAAGGACAATATCATCAAGCATAGATTCGAAAGAGACCAACTGTAATAATAACTTGCCACCTTTAACCTATGTACAAAGTGTGCAGTTATATAATAAAATTTAAGATGACTCAGAAAGATATATAAGTAGGGCTAGGGATTTAGCTCAAGGTCCTGAATTTGATCCCTGGTAACACATACTACATGCCAGCCACGGTGGTGCACACCTATAAACTCAGCTCTCAAGAGACAGGGCAGGAGGATTGCTGTGAGTTCAAAATTAATTTGGGCTACATAGTGAGTTCAGGGCCAACCTGAACTACAAAACCAGACCCTGTCTCAGAAAACTAAACAAAAAAAAATAGCCTAAGAGGAGAAAATTTAAAAGGAAAAAAATAGAAAAGTAAAAGAAGAGAAAAAGATGAGAATCAAGCCTGAAGGACAGAGGATAATTATCCAAACTTTGGGACAGGGACAAAGATAGGAGGGAAAGAAAGAAGGAAAAAACAAAAATAAGAACAAAACACAGTCAACTAAACTAAAAACAATATTTACAGTCATGAGAAAAGCAAATACAATCAATTCTCCCCCCAAAGCAAGAAAAAACATATGAAATTTCTCTCTGCTTTCAAGCCTGTGATTATATTCTGGGGTCTACAGTTTTGTAGTAGTCTTTAATTCAGGGCATGATTCAGCTCTTGCTGATAGATAAGGCAGGGACTCAAAGCCCAGATTCATGCTGGATAATCTCAAGAAACCTGCACCAGGGTTAGTGTGGGATGCTGGATAATCCCACTAATCCTAGAGCAGGATTAGGGAAGAGTGTCAGTTCTGGTACTTTCAAATCTACAGCTGATTGTAGCCTATAGTTGTGAAGTTAATGTGTGGGCTTTTCTGTTTAAAGCCCTATTCAGTATTCTTCATTTCCCTAATTATTTCTAGTACTTGTCATTTACAGATTATTCTGATCATTTTATTTTGACCCTTAATTTATTTCCTTGGCTTTAAAATTGCATTCTCTTGTTTTAATGTTATGTTATTGACATCTTAATTTTGAAATTTTTGCATTCTTTTTAAATTGTAAAAAGAAAACCTTATTTCAAGACATCCCTTCCACTTCCTGGTTCCTGCTGTATCACAAAAAGCGTCCTCCGTAATTTAATGCAGTGGAAATTTCATCTACTTCTCACGAGCAAAGCCACATTCACGACAATCCAATGTTTTCAACTCTTCCCAGCTTCATTCTAGCAGCATCACTTTGATAAATTGAAATCTGCTGTGGTGGAAGAATTTACACTGTAGAAATTAACAGATGCTACAGATAGCATTTATTTGTACAGAAGGCCTGTTTTGTTAAATGTTTTCTAGTTCATTACAAGATATCATAATACAGATGTAGCGACCATGTACCTAGTTACCACAATATATCTTTTTGGAGTCTATAAAGTCTATTACATCTTTAATCTGATAAATCATCCTGGATTTTCATCCTTTTTTGCCTTACCCCTTAGAATATCTTTCTTTCCTTCCTCCTTCCTTCCTTCCTTTTCTTTCTTTCTTTCTTTCTTTCTTTCTTTCTTTCTTTCTTTCTTTCTTTCTTTCTTTCTTTCTTTCTTT
>PVIC010008729.1:0-39414 GCA_004025085.1 Thryonomys swinderianus
GTGAGCTCAGGGCCAGCCTGAACTACAAAGCGAGACCCTGTCTCCAAAAAGCAAAAAAAAAAAAAGCAGTCTATCTGGGTGTGGTGGCTCATGCCTGTAATCCCAGCCCTCAGGAGGCAGGGGCAGGAGGATTGCTGAGTTGGAGGTTTGCCTGGGCTACACAGTGAGCTCAGGGCCAGCCTGAACTGCAAAGCAAGACCCTGTCTCAAAAAAAAAAAAAAAAAAAAAAAAAAAAAAAAAAAAAAAAAAGATCTAGGGCCAGGGATTTAGCCCATGCATCAAAAGTACAGTTCCCAAATTTGATCTCTGGTACCACAAACCACAATGCTGAGCACAGTGGCTCACACCCCAGCAATCAGTATCATATACCACAGTGCTGGGTATGGTGGCTCACGCCTGTAATCCCAGTACTCAGGAGGCAGAGGCAGGGGGATTGCTGTGAGTTCGAGGTTATCCTGGGCTACATAATGAACTCAGGGCCAGCCTGACTGAAACAAACAAAAAAAAGCAGTCTATTCCTGGGGTACTGTTGGTCCCTTCACTTGGTGTATAATGACTCAAAGGAATTAGCCCCAAAACTACATCGATTCATTATACAGCTGCTAAGTCACTTGTGAATTTTGGGGCAGCCCATGGGTACATCTCAGTATCACAGTGGCCTGTGCCAAGCATCTGTAAGGGCCGAGGAGACTTAGGAATTGTGATGACTCATTTCGGGAGTTGGCCTGGCTGAATGAGGCACGGTATCATGGAGGAGGTAGGTGTGGGAGTCTATATGGACTGGGGCCGCCCTCAGTGTGGGACAGCGCCCCACAATTGGCCAGGCCCAGGGCAAACAAATACAGCAGGTAACTTGGGACAGGCTCAACTCCTGCCCTGGACACCAGAATTCCAAGATGTCTGGTTTTGGGACTTCAAGACTTAAATTAGCAACGTCCTGCTTGGGCTCTCAGGGTTTTGGCTCCTCTTCTGAGATCCTGGGATTTACCTAAATCCCACTGCCAGACCAGGAGCTCCAGCCACAGACCACTTGTTGTGGGCTTTTCTCAGCCTCCACACTCTGTGAGCTGACTTCCTAAGGGGTTTCTCTCCTGCTCTTTGCACATCGCCTAAAGTTCAGCCCATGCAGAAAACCCTAACAGCATCTGAGTCACTGTCCCTAAACCACCTGAGGACTGCACAGGACCTCTGCTTTTCCCTGGGATGAAGGGGCCCAGGCCTCTCACCTGGCCTGTTTGTCTGAGGTGGAAAGGACAGAGCTGAAGGTAGTGGTCAAATCGTCCCAACATTAGCACAACCTCGGCTGAGAGGTTGGGGTTGCCTGGTGCCTTACTGACTGCTCACTGGAATATCTCAAAATGGTCCCATTAGAACCCAGATCCCTAAGTCCCATAAGCTTCTCAGAACCCCACAAGAGAATTGCCCGACACAGGCAGCCACCATCATTTTCCTTTTAGGGTATCTCCTGGCCTTGGAGCGGATTTCTCTCGGTGGCCTGTAGTGGATTGTCTTGGCCCTTTCCAAGGCTTCCATTCTGAGGAACTTCCCAATAGCTCAATGATTTCCTGGAAATCTCTCCAGATGGCAAAAGAAGACTCACTTTCCCTCCATAGCCTAGAATGTTGATCAAATGTGCCTTATGATGGGGCAACTGTTTCTTCCTCTTGGAACTGTAGCTCCATTATGAAGGTCACAGTGGACTCAAGTGACACAGACTGAGGTCACAGTGGACTCAAGTGACACTCTGTCCCCTTCCCAGAAATGTCCAGAGTGCTTATTGGATTTTTTTTTTTCCTTTTTGAGACAGGGTCTCGCTTTGTAGTTCAGGCTGGCTCTGAGCTCACTATGTAGTCCAGGCAAGCCTCGAACTCAGCAATCCTCCTGCCTCTGCCTCCCGAGTGCTGGGATTACAGGCGTGAGCCACCACGCCCAGCACTGTGGTATGTGGTATTGATTGCTGGTGGGCATGAGTCTCCATGCCCAGCATTGTATGTAGTTACTGGGGATTGAACTCAGGACCTTGCGCTTGCGAGGCAGCACTGAGCTAACCACTCCAGCTCCCCTTATTGGATTTTGAAGCCAAGCGCTGGTCACTGTTTGGTTATACTGTAAAGATAGATGTACTCTGCAACAAGCCCTGGTTTTTGTTTATATTTTCTTTGCCAGGTCCATCTGTTGTTTGTGGCCCAAAGCAGATTAGGACATGGAGTCAGACATGAACAACTGACTTCTGTCATTGCCTGGCACCTACTCTGCCAGTCTGGTTATTATAGACTGCTAAGTTAGGTAGAAATATTATAGGCAGTCAGACAGGCCTAGGCCCTCAAAGGAGTCAGTGCAGAAGATGAGAACACATTACAACTATGGCTAAAGAAGCATTTGATGAAGGTCAGGTCTAAAGATAAAAGCAGAATGCCTACATACCTTCCTGAGGGATAAACAACATACTATGGATAGTATTACATGGTCCTTTTGTGGCAAAGTGGAACAGCTCAATGCTATAGCCACGTGTTACAGCTCAGTGTCACAGCCAAGTGCCACAGCTCTGAGGTACAGTTCAGTGTTATAGCTCTGGGTCATGGTTGTAGCAATTCGAAGATTCAAGAATCCTATGGTCACTTGAAGAGGTGGAGAAAAACCTTTATTATGCCAGTAGGCTCAGTGGAGCTTAGTCTCTGAAGTCTGAGCACTCGACCAGGGATGAGAGCCTCCTTTTATAGGTATCTACAGGGTAGGAGACCACCATGCTCACTGAAACAGGGCGGGTGGAGTTCAGAACATTCCTGAAACACTTGCTGATCTTTTCCAAAAATGTCTTTGTTCTTTCCATGTACACCTGCTATGTGTCTTGCTTTTCATGGGACCAGTATTACCTATACTTGTCCTATTGGTTGATCATAGCTTTGTTCCACATTGTAGCCATCTTGTGATTTTGTGCCTTCCTCATGATTTTGTTCTATAAAGCTTCCTCTGTAAAGTGGGCTCCTTGGCAACCCATTTTCCAGGTCCCCTCCAGTTTCTCTCAGGAGCTTTCTCTCTCAGTATTTCCTACTCTTAACTTTCGTCATTCCTCAGAATTCATTCTTTGATTGTGGGAACATGAACTCAGCATATCAGGCATCCAGCAACTTGGGAGTTATGTTATTTCCCCTATATTATTTGGAGGTCCTGTGTCATGGTGGGTGTGCTACTGTGGATTCACTGGACTTTTGAGCAAATGTCTTATTGCTTTCTTTTCTTGCTTCTTGTAAGACTGGGTCTCCACACGTTTCTGAGGGACTGATGGCCATTGATCATCCTGTCCCTTCAAAGTGGCCCTCTCAGAAGTTGTCCCAAAGCAGTAAATGTCTCAGGAAATGAAATGGCCACCTATTACCAGCTCACCTGGGGAGGACTCTTTCTTTCTTGGAATTTTAGTCTTCTGTTCTGTGTTTCTTTCCACCACTCTCCATTCTTTTAAAAATAAAGTGAAACCCTTTATGTCTGCTTTTTCCAGATCTTGCAATAGGGGCAGGAGGTGGCCTGCAGATACTACAAACTACTCTAAAACAGAAGTTCTTCAGTTCTGTTTTTACCACTTTCAGTGGAGATATTATTTCACATAGTACTTTCATTTACTCGCACGCCAACTTTTATTTCCTCTTTTTTTTTTTTTTTTAGTACGGAGTTTGAATCCAAGGACCTCAGGCATGCTAAGCCCATGCTCTATCCCGGAGTTATAACTCCAGTCCCCAATTTTTTGTTTTGTTTTGACACAGTTTCACTATATAGCTCAAACTGGCCTCAGACTCACGAGTACCTCCTCCTTCAACCTCTTCAATGCTCCTAATTTCCTCTTTTAAAACAAATTATAGGGCTATCTTTTCTCTTTGAAGTAAAACCACTTCCTGATTTCTCAAGGGATGGACATTTTCTTTCTTGATTCCCTTTGTAAATGTTTGCATGTGCGTGGTGCTGGAAATGAAACCCAAGGCCTTACGCACATAATACAAGTGCTCCACCATTCAGACCTACACACCCTGATCTACTTGTCTAGACCTACTTCATATTCTCCCGCAAATTTAGTTTTTTGAGACAGAGTTCTGCTATGTAAACCTGACTGGCTGTGAACTTGCAATTCTACTTCAGCAAGTTTGGGATGACAGGGATGCACCACTGTGTCTAACGTCTCATGGTTCCTATTGCTTCTCTTCTTATATTTTAAATCTGTTGCGGTTCTTGTCTTCCAGTTTAGTCCCATACTACTGTATCTTCTCAACCTTCAGTGTTTCTGCTGGGAATGTTTCTGAGGGACTTGGGAGAAAAGGCTGCTCCAATCTGCCAGTTCAGCGTTCAGGAAACATCTTGAGAGATGAACTCCTTGGGGAAGCACGTTTTCCCTCCTGCGCCACATCTGTCTCCTTTGAGTGAAAATTAGCACTTTCTTCTCCTCTCCTCTCCTCCCCTCCCAGATTTTATGTGACTTGTATGCATCCATAATGTCAGCCACTGTCTGACACTTAAGATCCAATAATTTTCACACTTCCATCTAGGCTTCCATACTAATCTTTTTTCTTTTTCTTTTTTTTTTTTTGAGGCAGGGTCTTGCTTTGTAGTTCAGGCTGAGCTCACTATGGTGTCCAGGCAAGCCTCAAACTCAACAATCCTCCTGTCTCTGCCTCCCGAGTGCTGGGATTACAGGCGTGAGCCACCATGCCCGGCAGAGGCTACTCACTTTTTATTTTTCAGGCCCCGTCAAGGTACATCTCTAAGGAACAGCGCCACCATCTGGCCAAAACTTGTACATCACCCTGAGCTCAGCCTGCACCCTGTCTCATACTTAAAAGGGCTGCTACCAAATCAGCTCTGCCTCGCCCTCCCTGCCCACCCCTGCCACTGCCCAGGCCACGCCTGTTCTGAAGACCTGGCTTCCAGAGGGTTGTAACGCCAAGACCATCTGATGGGCACAAGTGGTTTTATTGTTTTGGACCAAAAAAGGACAGCCTGGCAGAAGAAGGGGCCAGAGCAGACCTGCAACCGCAGGGCTGCTGGTGACTGGAGCCCAGGACTGTGGGGTGCTGTCCCTGAGGGTGGGCAGAAGCTCGAGGGGAGGTACACTTCAGCCTGAAGATACCACAGGCTGGTGCGAGGCCCCAGCCTTACCGATGCCGCTTCCGGATACTTTGCAGCTCCTGGGAGATGGTGCTGAAGCTGGGCCGCTGCCCTGGCTCATAGGCCCAGCATTGCTCCATGAGCCGGAACACAGCATCAGGGCACAGTTCTGGGCAAGGCAGGCGACCCCCTGGGAGGACAGGAACAGCACTGGACATGAGGAGGGGCCCCTGGGGCCACCTGTGAGTAACAGCAGCTGCTCACGAAGTGCTGTCCCTAAAGAGCCACTCTTGTTTACACTGAGGGCCCTGAGTCTATCCCCCTGCTCCCCACCTCCTGGTTATGTGACTGCAGGGCTCAGTGTTTCCATCTGCCAAAGGGACACATTGATCCTACCTTACATGTAGGAAGAGCAAATGAACTAATTTGGCACAGATAGGTGTCCCACTTGGGAAGCTGCAGGACCAGTCTTCTCTTTGTGTGTGTGGTATTGGAGATTGGACCCAGCGCCTTCGTACTGAGCTTTTAAAATTTTTCTCCTGGGGGCTGGAGGGTTAGCTCAGTGGTTCCGGCGCCTGCCTCACAAGTGCAAGGTCCTGAGTTCGATCCCCGGTAACCACATATAATGCTGGGCGTGGAGACACGCCCACCAACAATCAACACCGCATACTACAATGCCGGACGTGGTGGCTCACGCCTGTCATCCCAGCACTCAGGAGGCAGGGACAGGAGGATTGCTGAGTTCGCGGCGGCTTGCCTGGGCACCATAGTGAGCTCAGGGCCAGCCTGAACTACAAAGCGAGACCCTGTCTCAAAAAGCAAAAAAAAAAAAAAAAATTTTTTTTCTCCTGGGGCCGGAGGGTTAGCTCAGAGGTTCTGGCGCCAGCCTCACAAGTGCAAGGTTCTGAGTTTGATCACCGGAAACCACATACAATGCCGGGTGTGGAGACTCATGTCCACCAGCCATCAATACCACATTCCACAGTGCCAGGCGTGGTGGCTCATGCCTGAAATCCCTCGGGAGGCAGAGACAGGTGGATTGCTGAGTTCCAGGCTTGCCTGGGCTACATAGTGAGCTCAGAGCCAGCCTGAACTACAAAGCGAGACTCTGTCTCAAAAAAAAAAAATTTTTTTTTTTCTCCTGTTCTTTTGTTGTGACAGGGTCTTGCTAAGATGCCAAGTTGAGCTCAAACTTTCTAACCTGCTGCCTCAGCCTCTCAGAGTCCACACTATGGCTGGCCGAGAGGGTGATTCTTCCCCGGGCAAAGTGGGAAGGATAGGAAGCCAAGGGAGAAGGAAGCCGAGCTGCTGACATGTGTTGGTGCCTTACCCTTCTCCACAAACTCCCGTGTCTGCTGATTGCTGAGGTTGGGGTATGGCGGGGACCCCAGGCTGAAGGTCTCCCAGAGCAAGATGCCAAAGCTCCACACGTCGCTTTCGGAGGAGTAGCGGCCTGTGGAGCGGTGCGGCAGCGTGAGGATGCTGTCCTCGTCACCTACCCGGCCTCCCGGGTGCAGCCCAGGCTGGATGAGGACTGGGTACCATAGTTCAGGGCCTCGGGGGCGGTCCACTTCACAGGGACTTGTCTGAGGCCCCCTGAGGCTGCGTAGACCCCATCGGCCTCCTCCCGGGACATCCCAAAGTCACTGATCTTTAGGACGTTCTTCTCTGTCACCAGACAGTTCCGAGCAGCCAGGTCCCTGTGTGAAGAGCAGGGGTCTCCTTCGGCTCGTGTCACCTGCCTGCCCTGGCCAGCACACTCCAGACCAAGCTGGGGACGTGGGTTCTGCCCGTCCTGGGCACCTGGACACGCGAGCAGAGCCGCTGCCGGCCGCTAGGGCCATGGCCGCTCACCGGTGGATGCAGCACTTGCTCTCCAGGTACTCCATGCCAGCGGCCGCGTCCCCCACCATCTGCAACAGCGTCTTCACACGCAGGCGGGCGCCCTCGGTCCGCAGGAAGGTCAGGAAGTCACCCCCTGGGGGGGCAGCCTTGAGCCTCCTGGGCTTGGGGCCACCCGGCTGGCTGAGTCCCGTGCCACCCACAGGACGGGCCCTCTGCTCACCCTGCACCAGCTCCATGACAATGTAGATGGGCTGCTTCTGGGTGCAGACGCCAATGAGCCGCACGATGTTGGGGTGGCTGTACTGCTTCAGGATCCTGGGGGGTGCTGCTGCTCAGCTTCCCGCACTCCTGCCCCCGCCTCCCTCCAGGAGCCCCAAGGAGGACATGAGAAGGGCCTGAGTCTGGGGGACAGTGCCACCGGTGTGAGCGTGCTGGGAGGGCTCGGTGGCAGCACTGAGAGCCAGTACTTCATGCCAGGCCACGTGCAGCAGAACCTTGTGAAATGGAACTCTGCTCATTTTCATTTTGGCCCTCACCTGGCTTCTTGCAGAAACTTGGCCTTGAGGTCGGGAGGGAGCGTCTCCCGACAGGACTTCACCGCCACCAGCGTGTTGTCCGCTCGCAGGCGCCCACTGAACACTTCGCCAAAGTTGCCCTGAAACGGTGTTGGGCTCCAACCAGCGCTCTGGCGCCTCAGTCCTTTCTGTGCTCAGGGACAGTCCCTGGTGCCCAGTTCTCTGTTCAGCCCCCGAGCTCAGACTTGCTCCCGGCTCTCTAGGACTTTGCCCCAGTGGGCAGGAAAGTCACCTGTGACAGGCTACATGCCCGGAGAGAGGTGACAAGAGTCCAGACCTGCTCTCCTGCAGTTTTGGAAAGCGCTCCGAGACTTAGGAAAGTGATTTCCTTCCTAGGCAGGAGCTGTGGGGACCTGGGGCAGGAGCTCCCCCCACCCCCGGGGAGGGACAGCTCCTGGTGGTGGCTGGGCGGGCAGCCAGGGTCTAGGAGGGAACCGCTGGGAGCCGGGTGGCCTCTGGAGGCAGAGCCCAGCGTGGCTCAGAGGGGTGGCACTCACCCGCCCAATCTGCTCACCCAACACCAGGTCTTCGTGGTTCAGCACCCACTTGTCCTGGGGAAGAAGAGCCGGGCGCCGTAGTGAGCACAGAGCAGGGCCGGACCTCTTCCCCAGAGGGGCCGTGTCCCCCCTTTCCTGGAGCCTCCCTGTGTGGCTGAGTCTGATGGGTGGGGACAGCTCGGGATCACATGCCAGTGATGCCAGGGACCAGGCAGGTGCCCCACCGGTGAGCGCCACCCTGGACATGCAGACACACTCTGTGTGTGGGTTTCAGACAACATGCGTCCATCCCACTCCGGCTGTGGGCCTTAACCCACAGCTCCAGCCCCTGTGGCCACGGGCTCACCTTGGGCACCGCCCTGTACAGAACAACACCGCTCTTCTTGGTGAGGGGCTGCTGGGAGCAGAGCAGGTGGTCGATGAGCAAGGGTATACTGGGAAACCCATCGCCTTCCAGGCGGTACAGGTTCTGCGGGGAGGGGACCTGGGGTCAGCAGCCTCCTTGCTGAAGGAGGACAGAGAGAGGGCCAGGAGAAGGGAACTGCTGGGGACAAGGCAGAGGAGGCCACAGAGCAGGCACAAGCACGTGACAGGGGACCGTCGGTTGGCCTTTCTTAGGGGAGGACACACGCTCGGTCTTTCCCTGCTGCGGGGACCAGGTGGCCCCCGGCTCCATCCCGCTGGAGCAGAGAGGCGGCTCAGTGCCTTCTCTAGGTCAGGCTGCGGCAGGGAAGGGCAGGCCGGGCGCACTCACGTCGGAGCTCTGGATGATAAAGTGGCGCGGCAGGCTGTCCCACAGCACCGACAGCACGTACTCCTGCTTGCCCTGGCTCTCCCGCACCAGGAAGTCCCCGGAGCGCGTGAGCAGCTCGGCCACCTCTGCCCGCGGGATGGCCCCGTGGTACCACAGCTGCTCGTGCAGAGGCTTCTGCACCTCGGGAACCAGTGGCAGCGGCGGGGGGAGCTGGCCAAGGGTGGGGGAGTGGTTAGTCACTCAGGGGAGGCAAGCGGGCCCCGGATCTCTCTGTCCACCCCAGTGAGTCCTCAGGGCCCTCCGAGTGGCACACAGAGCTGTCAGCGCATCTTCTCCTGCAGGTGACACACTCCCTGGGGCAGGAAGAGTAGTGGGACAAGGTCCCTGGTCCCTGCGGCACCCAGCTGCGCCCAAGGTGGCAGCCCTGGAAGCACATGCAGCCCGGACTCGCAGGGCAGAAGGACGCCGCGGTCAAAGCGGGCTGGGCAGGGTTTCCTCCCTGGGCTACTCCCAGGACCTAGTCCCAAACCCCAAGGGACGTGGCCGAGGCCTCACAGCCGGCACACCCCTAGGTCTAGGCCCTGGGCCGGGCATCACTCACTGAGAACTTGGGGCGAAAGATTCCTGAAAAGTGGCTCTTGATGATGTCCAGCGTGGGCGTCCTTCCCCCTTCTCGCTCCTGCTCCTGAGGCCAGGGACACACGTCAGCGGGTGGCCGGGCTTGGGGGAGGGGGAGGGCAAGAATGAGGAGCTCGGCCCCTGTGCTCACACTGCTGCGGGCGGGGCTGGCGGGCGGGGCTGGGGGCTCACCGAGGAGGAGGTGGAGTGGCGGTCGTCCTGCAGGAGCAGCACGGCCGGGGGCTCGCCGGGGCCCAGCTGCTCCAGCTTGGTGTGCAGCAGCTCCTGCTGGGCCTGCAGCTTGGCCTGGCTGCACAGCGCGACCTGCAGCCCCTGCAGCGCCTCCTGCAGTGCCTGCCTCTTGCCTAGCAGCTGCACCCTGCAGGGTGGCGGGCAGTGAGAGACCGGCCTCTGGGCCTCTGCTGCCGGGACGCAGGGCCGGGAGTCGTGCGGGGGACCCGCTCACCGCTCTCGGGGGTGAGTGCTTTGCTCCTCATTCCGGAGCTCTCGCTGCAGCTGGCTGACTGCGTCCTGCCGGCTCAGCACGGTCTCAGTGGCCACGGCGAGGTCATCCGTCACCGCGGTCAGCCTGGAGCCGAGGCGGAGCCTTATTAGAGCCAGGCCCCACACGCGCTGTGCAGAACCAAGCAGCTGAGTGCGTGCTGAAGCTGCACACAGTAGCATATACCCCCACCTGCCCACATGACACCCCTGGCATGCAGGGAGCCAGGCCCAGGTGCCAGGCTGCCACCCACGTGTGCTGCACGCTCTCCACGGTCAGCTCGTTCAGCTGCAGCTCCCCGGGCTCCAGCTGCTCGCCCTCCTCCAGCAGGGATGCATCGAAGGTGACACAGGGTGGGACATCTGGGGCGGAGCTGCAGGCAGACAGGCGCCCTCAGTGAGGAGGCCAGCAGCCCGGCCCAGCGGCGTGAGGACGGGTCACTCACCCGTACTGTCGCAGGAAGGCCTGGTACTCAGCCTCGGGCTGGATGCGGGCCGCAGCTGTGGCCATCTCCCGGTGAATGGCCACCACCTCGTCCTGCACCAGACTGCTAATCTCCAGGTACTCCTGCAGGATCTCCTTCCTGTGCCCCCGAGACAGGACGCCCGGTCAGGGGGCATCGGGCAGAGCGAGGTGAGAGCTCAGCCGGAGACAGAGTTTGACCCCATCTCACCCTGACAACAGCCACCTGATCTTAGGCGAGTATGTGATCTTTCCTGACCTGATTCGTCTCGGGTGCTGGCTGTCCCCTAGGCATCCAACGTGCATGAGCTACAGTCACCCCTGCTCTGGCAGTCAGGCCGAGCTGAGGCTTGGGGCCCCATAATGTGAGAACTATGGAGGCGCTGTACCCAGGGCCAGCAGTCCTGAGCGCCTCTGGTCTCACACACACGTCTGCCGAGGAACAGGTTGTGCAGACACTGATTCCCCAGCAGAAGGACGACGCACTCTTGCCCTGGCTGCTAACTGTCTCCCTCCCACCACCACCCTTACGTAAGCTAATGGCAACTCCACCTTTTATGTACTGCGGGGGGTGGGGGGAGTCAGTCAGCCTTGCTTCTGTCTCTCAGTTCACTTTGAATCCACAAGAAAATCCCCCTTTGGCCTTCAAAGCACACTCTGGGTCCCCACTGCCTTTCACCTCTCTGTAGCACCCTGCTCCAGGGGGCGGACCCCACAGGAGCCTCCTCCCTGTCTGGCCACCCTGAGTCTGTCCTTGACCCCTATAGTCGATCCTCAACAAACAACCAGGATGGCTTTTATTTTTCAAAGTACTAGAGATTGAACCCAGGGCTTTGCATGACCCTAGCCCTTTTTCATTTTCTATTTTGAGACACAGTCTCCCTGTCACTAAGTTGCCCCGGCTGGGCTCAAACTTGCAATCCTCCTGTCCTGGTGTATCTCAGTGCTGGATAACAGGTGTCACCACCACACCCTGCAGAGACTTTACTAAAGCAGAGGTTGGTTCATGCCACTCTTGTGTACGTACTCTCATGAGTCTTCCAAGAGGTCAGTTCCTCTGTCACCAGCAGCCCCAACCCAACCCCTCCTGCCTGAGTCTGACCGTCCCTGTCCTCACTCCGCACGCTGCTGAGCCTCTTGGCTCCTGGCTCCTCCCTGACGACCTCCCTGTACACCTGTCCCCTTGCCGCCCTGCTCTGGAATGTCTTTTTCCACACAACCCCAGAGTTCATTCCCACACCTCCCTGGTCTTTTTCTGAATATCCGTTATTGTGAGCTAACCTCTGCGCAGTCCCTCAGCCCTCCTAATCCCCTGCACTAGACTTTTCTCCACAGCACTTGTCTTGGACCTAGTTTCAGAGAGAGCATGTGTATACGTGTGCACATGTCTGTAGCCCTGGGATGGAACCCAGGGCCGCCCACATGCTCAGCAAGTGCTCTACTACTGAGCCCGTTTGCAGCACCTTCTTACTTTGAGACAGGGTTTTGGTAAATTGGACCAGGAGGGATTTGCACTCCCAATCCTCCTGCCTCAGCCTCTGGAGAAGCTGGGATGACAGGAATGCATCACTATGCCCAGTTCACGCTTCCTGAATTATTTTCTTTCTTCCTTCTACTAGCAAAGATCACTGAAGACAAATGTTGCATTCTTTTCTACTATATCTCAGGGCCTAGAATGGTGCTGACAATGATACACAACCCTCTGACACCCCAGTGGCCCAGACCTCTCATCCCAGCTACTTAGGAGGCTGTGGTAGGAGGACCCGAAGTTTGAGCCCTGCCTGTGTAATTTATTGAGACCCTGGCTCAAAATAAAATTTATAGAGGGCAAGGGATATTGCTCAATGGATCCTTAGGTTCAACCCCCAGTACCATAAACAAAGCACCCTCCCAAACACTCTGGGATAAGAGACCTGGCTTCATTTTTTTTTACATTGTGGTATGTGGTACTGATTGCTGGTGGGCGTGAGTCACCACACCCAGTATTGTTGTATGTGATTATGGGGGATCAAATCGGGGACCTTACGCTTGCTAGGCAGGCATTGGAACCACTGAGCCAAATCTCCGGCCCCAGGCCTGTCATATTCAGGTATAAATAGGGTTCAGGTCCTCAGCCTGGGACCCATTCGCCTATGAACACGGGGCCAGCACTCTGGCCGACTGAAAGTTTGGGGTGGGGTGGGGGCTCACAGCACGTGTGCCATCTCCTCGTGCAGGTCCTGCAGGGACTGCAGCAGGCCTGGCAGCATGAGCTGGTGGTGGTGCTGGTGGTGCAGCTGTGCAGCCCGCACGCCCAGCACGTAGCGGTTGTGGTGGGCGAAGAGCTTCCACAGGCTGCGCACATACTTGTCCTTGGCCTTGTCCCGGTCCTTGTCTGCCGGTGGGGAGGGAGGGTGGGGCGTGGGTATCAGCACCGTGGACAGGTCAGCAGTGGTGGAGGTCCCCTCTCTGCTTATGGGGGAAGCCACAGACCTTTGCTGGCCTCCTGGTATTTGCGCCTGGCTTGGGCGCTGTCCCGGGCCAGGGCTCGGTACTGGCTCTTCAGCTTCTCGATGTCCTGGCTGTGGGTCTGAAGGGACAGGGGTAGCCAGTGTGGAGAGGCAGGTCCCTACATATAGGAGATTCCTCCTCCATGTGAAGGTTAGGGTCAAGCTGGGTACGGTGGCACATGCTTGCAATGCCAGCACTCTGGGAGGCTGAGGCAGGAGGATCACAAGTTCAAGCCCACCCTGGGCACTCAGTGATCTAGTAGTGTTGCCCTGTCTCAAAATAAGAAATAAAGTGGTTGGGGATGGAGCTCAGAGAAAAGGCTCTGATAGTTACAGACAGGCCCTTGGGGAGCCAGAGGGATAGTCATGGAAAGTGGGGCACCTTCAGGTGTGTGGCCTTAGTGGCCACTCAGGGCTCTGATGAAAGATCCTGCACTTGTTTTGCGTGCTCCGTGGTGAACACGCTTTCTTAACAAGGGCCCCCACGTTTTCCTTTTGCACTTGGCCCTGCCACAGAGCCAGACAAATCATGTTCTTGGCAACAGAAACAGGAGAGGGCAGCATTCTCGCTCCTGTTCTCCTGTTTAGGTACGCAGATACTTTTTGACAAACTTCATCCCACTACTCAGAACCTCAGTTTCTCCATCTGTAACTGAGCTAAAGGCATAGTCGTTTTGTTTTGTTTTTAGGTACTGGAAATTGAACCCAGAACTTTAGCACTGAGCTACATCCCCAGCCTTTTTTTTTTTTTTTTTTTACTTTGAGTCTTGTTAAACTGCCTAATCTGGATTCAAACTTGAATCCTCCTGCCTCAGGTTCCCAGAATGCTGGGATCCCAGATACAGGCCACCAGGCCTGGTTCCAGTTTCCTTAAAGGACCAAACAGTAAACATTTTAAGCCTGTAGGTCACAGGTCTCTGTTGCAACCACTCATTTCTGTCCATTTACAGCTCTACAGTAGGCATAGTTGATGTGAAAACCAGGAGGTAAGGTTTACAAACTTTACAGAAATAGGCAAATCCCTGAATTAGATGACCTTCAATAACAGGCATGGAGACTTCGCTGGCCACCAGGGGCCGGTGTGGGTCCACGGCCAGGCCGGCTGGCTCAGTGGAAGGAAAGTGGTCTGGGCAGCAGACGATTGGAATGTCTGCAACTGAGGAGCTGGGGGATTCAGACCCAGGCAGGCTAAGTTTGCCACTGGGGGCCATGCTGCTGTCTGCGGGACCCCAGTGTCTATCAGTGTCACTCTTCCGGCTCCTTCTGGGCAGCCAGGTCTCACCCCTTCTAGTGTTCCCAGCACTGGCCAGAGCCAGGACGACTGCAGGCTACCCCTGAACGGTGGTGAGTGAGGAGGGAGGAATGGCTGCAGGGCTGGGCCGGCTGTCCTGGGGCCTGGCCCACCAGGAATTTGCACTTCCTCGCTGAACAACAGGGCTCTTGCACAAAGCCACTCCTCCAAGGCTGTGCTGGTGACAGAGCTCACTGAGGCTCCCCGCGCCAGTACCCACCTTGGTGAGCTCCTGCTGAAGCTGCTGCCACTGCTCGCTGTAGGCCTTGCGCAGCTGCTGCCGCTCCCTGATCAGCAGGCTCAGCTTGCTCAGTGGCCCCGAATTCAGGTCCTCCGCGTGCTGCCGCAGCACTCGACTCAGCCCCTCGGTCTGGCTGGTGATCTCTGCCCAGGACTGCGGAGTAGGGAGGCAGAGAAGGGATGGTGTCTCCTGAGCTGGCCAGATCTCAGTCCCACACCAGGGCCTCCAGGAAGGGGGCTGAGGAAGGTGCAGCCCACACCTTGGGAGCCCACCTGGCTGATGGGGCTATCCAGGCCTCCGCTCCGGCTCTGGGCCCCGCCGTCCTGCAGGGACATGTGGTGAAGCAGCCCCGCGTATTCCCGGTCGCTCTTGACCCGCTGGGCCATCCACTTCCTCATGCCCTCCAGCAGGCGAAGCTCGGCTTCCTGCATCTGCTGTACTGCCCCGTGGCCCTGGGGGCTGCACAGCTCAGAAGAGAAGCCCATGGTGGTGTCCTGGGGAAAGAGGCCGCCACTGGGGTGAGGCGGCTGCTGGAGATGAAGAGGTACTACAAAGGAGGTTGGGAGCCACAGGGATGAACTGGGGACTGTGCGAGGTGGGTGGGGCCCTGCCCCACAGAAACAGCCTGGCCTGGGGCTGGCCCTTGCTGCTTCCTGGACCCTAGGCCAAGACCTTGGCCAGAAGTCCTGGTTCCAGCCCTAGAAAAGGAACCAAGCCTGAAGCCTCCCTCCTGGGCTCCTTGCACTAAGCCCCGCTGCAGAGGCCTGTGCTGGGCTGGGCCTGCTCAGGCGGAAGGCTCCCTGGCTGTAGCCACAGCCCTGCCACTGGGGCTGGCCTGCTTTCCGAGGCCCAACCTCTCTACCCGGCTGTCACCCCCTTGAGTCCCACCTCGCAATGCCTCCTGGGCTCCTGGGCTGGAGTTACCCTCACAGGCAGCTGCTCCTGCTCCTGGGTGGCTGTGGACCAACTCAGCCCGAGCCGACCCTGGCCAGTTCCTGGTTCAGCGCTTCCTCCTCCTGCGGTTTCAGTTGGCCCAGGCTGGGGCGGGCCGTGGAGGGGAAGGGGCGGGCAGCCCAGCTGGCCCCTCTGCCCCAAGCTGGGCTGCAGCAGCCTCCCTCGGAAACGGAAGGGAGGAGGAGGCTGGGAAGAATGGCCGAGGGAAGCCTGTGGGCCAGGCGCTTGCTCCCCAGGGCCAGTGAGTCCCAGGACCCTGTGCAAGGGGCCTGAGGCGGGCAGGATCAGTGCAGGATCAGGGGTCTGGCTCACAGCAGCCAGCTTGTTGGAAGGCTGAGAACATCTGGGTCTCTGAGATGTCAGCGCCCAGAAGGGGAAGAGGGAAGCTAGTCCCAGCCCTCCCCACCCCAAGTCCCCAAGGGGAGCTCAGGCGCCAGCTCCATTTGAATAAAATTTCCAAGTAAATATCCCGAGCAGAAGCCTGCTTCTCAGGCATGGCCCCACCCCCCACCCAGGCAGGAGCTTGGGCCCAGGGGATCCTGAGGCTGCCAGAGGGTAGCTGAGGAGTGCAGAGGTGGGCAGCTTCCCAGGTAGGGCTCAGGCTCCCCTGGTATAAGTCCTGGTGAGCCTCAGGCCGAGCTGGAACCTGCTCACATCAGCCCTAGAAGAGGCTGGCAACTGCGGCACAGGGCACTCACTCTGCGCTCTGCTCTGCTTCTTGGGCCCGGGTAGCCACTCTCCCTTCAACCTCCCGTCCTGCTCTGTCCTCTTCCCGGGCTCACGCTGACCTTCAGGCCACCTAGGGGCCACAACAGTCCTCCTGGCCCATAGCTGGGCTAACAGTATCACCACACACTGGAGACTGAGCCTGATTTGCATAGTCTGCACGTTTAATCACTTTAAAACCTCTAACATTATCTCGTGTCCATTAAATAGAACCAACAATGCTGCGCCTGTTTAAATTACAAGGAAAAAACATCACTGTGCACCAACCCAGTATCTTACAAAAACAGCCGGGGTGGCCACAAAGGGGGTATGGAAGAGGGGGCACCCCTGGGCAGGTGGCTGGGGACCCCGAAGGACTAGAGGAAAGAAAAGGGTGCTCCCAGGGGAGGGGACTGATTGTCCTAATGGGAGGGGTGCAAAAGGCACGTCAGAAGAGGGGTTTGGGGGCATGGCAGGTCAGTGCTTTCTCTGTCAGGGCACAGTGTTGGAGGGGCTTGGTGCCACCCCTGGACTTGGAGAGTCAGTGACCCATGAGGCCTTCCCACAAGCCCCTTTTGAAACACAGGTGTCTGCCTGCCCCTCCTGCTGTGACCCCCCCCCTTCCCTAGAGCCCGCCCAGCTGGCCTGCCCCTTTGTGACTTGGGGCTCAGCTACTCCTCACACCTCAGCAACACACTGCAGCCCCCTCCACCTCGGGGCTGGGCAGCCGGGGAGAGCAGGGTGGGCAGCAGGGTGAGAGGTGAGTGGTCCAGCTGCTACCCCCATTACAAATACAAAAAAAAAAAATCATCAGCATCTAAAGTGAAATCATCACAAAGTGAAAATATATCCTCAAACAGCTCCTGAGATCCCCACAGGGGAAAGCAGCATCGGGTGGGAGGCGGGAGGGGCCGGCTGGGCCACTGTCCCTCCCCTGCCACCCACCCAGGGCCTCCGGGACTGCGAGTGCCAACAGCCCGGGTGGCCCGGGGCTCAGAAAACAGGGGCTTGGGCCCTGGTGGGAGGGGAGGGTGCTAGAGAGGACAGGGTGGGTGGGATACCATCTTGGGACTGGCCAGCTTGGCCGGCCCGGTGGAGGCCGGAGCACAGAGGCAGACGGATGCCACCTGTGCTCACCTGGAAGCACCTGCCTGACTTGGTCCCTTCCTGTGATCACCGCTTCTGCTGAGGGTCACCAGAGGTGTGGGACAGGGTTGGGGATGCAAAAGCCCTTGGAGAAGTGGCCTCCTCCTGCAAATCCCTCCTAGGCCAGCTTCCCTGCTGCCCGGATGGGACCATTATTGCTTCAGAGGAAAAGGAAGGGGCAGAACTGCAGCCAGGCGTGGGACCCAGAGAAGGGCTGCCCCTTCCCTCCGCAGGAACTCTGCAGGCCTGGGCTTCAGCCCCAGCAAGCTGCTCCCGAGGTGTGGCTCCATCCTCCCGTGAGGGTGAGGGTGTAGAGAGGCCTCCCCTCCCCAGCTGACCCGGGCCCAGCTCAGAAGCCAGGTGGGCCCACAGGTGGGTGAGAAGCAGTCCCTGCCCCTCTTGCCTCCCAGCTGGGCTCCAAGCCCAGTCCCAAGGTAAAAAAATACTTTGGTGAATTAAAAAGTGCCCAAGGAGGGGGTGGGCTTGAGGGGAAGGACGGTGGGCTCATCAGAGGGTGCTCTGGTCTTTGATAAAGGCGGTCCTCTCGCCCCGGCCCTCATCCTCCTCTGAGTCGGATGGGCACTCCTCCTGCCAGGCCTCGGGGGGCAGCCCCTTGTAGGAGATGAGGCCGCGGTCCATGGTGTACACCTTCACCCCCCGGAAGCTGAAGCCCGAGCGCAGCTGCAGGACCAGGAAGACGGTGACAAAGACCAGCACGATGAAGGCGCAGCTGAGGCCGGCTACTACCTCAGGCAGGTGGGAGGGCAGCAGTCCGGCCTGCAGCCGTGGTTCAGCCTCCACCTCCGGGGTCAGCCCTGGGGGGTGCGGTGGCTGCTCCGGCGGAGACTCTCGGCTGCTCTGGCTCTGTCGGGAGCACGTCTGCTCCACAGCGTCCAGGGAAGCATGGCTGGGGCAACTGAGGCAGTCTGTGGGGGCTGGGCCCTGGCAGGTGGCACAGGAGGCGTGGCAGGGAACACAGACGCTGGCCCTGATGGTCTCAATGTCATTCTCGGTGCTGTAGTGGGTGTCGAGGACTTGGGGGGTGAAGCCTGGTGGGCAGTGCTGGACACAGCTTTTCTGGTGCAGAGAGAAGCCTTCTTCACATACTGGTAGCATGGGAGAGAAGGGACAATGTCGGCCAAGTGTGCCATGGCTGTGGTGCCACACAGTTTAGGCCTACACCAGCCCACGAAGCCCTGGTACCGCTCCCGGGAGTCCGAGTCTGTCTCTCTTTCTCTCCTTCTCTTTTGTGGTTCTGGGAACCAAATATGGTGCCTCTGCACTGAACTGCATCCCCTGGCCCTTATTCTAGAATGAGTCTTGCTAAGTGACACAGGTTGGGCTCAACCTCGCAGTCCGTCTTCCCCAGGCTCCCTGGGGCTCACAGATCTGCATTACCATGCCTCCTAGGCCCCAGGTCCCTGCAGACCCTTTTCCTCCTACACTAGGCTGTAGCATTGTTCCCTCAGCCCTGCCCCACACCCACAGTGCCCACAACTGACCCACGCAGGCCTGGCTGGAAGTGAGAGTCTTGCAGCCACTGCTTTCCGGAGGTGTAGGGAGCCCCTCGGGGGCTGTGCCATATAGTATGAGAGTGAACTTGGTCAGGGTCCCTGTCCCAGGTTGGAGGAGAGACAGGAGTCAGGAGGTGCCCGGACCACACATAGCATCCCAGAACCCCCAACCCACCTCCTCATGCCGTACCCCTGGCTTCCCCCGCACCCCAGTACCATAGTTGTTGGCCTCGCTGGTGTTTTCAATCTCCAGGACCCACTCGCCAGACGGGTCCTCATCCCAAGAATGGGTTGTCATAAAGGCCCAGTCGTTAAACCCATCTGCAGAGTAGTCATGTGGCCTAGAAAGGAGGTACATATAGCCATCTGTGTCCTCCAGGGAACCCTCAGGCCAGGGACACCAACCCATGCACATGGGCGTACATTGTGCCTTCATGTGGCACCAACCCTGCTGGACTGGAAATTGGCTTGGTTGTTTCTGGGGGGTTGGGCAAGTGGTCTCCACCAGGGGCTGTAAAGACACAAACTCCTTCCCATGGGAACCCTTGCTGCAGGCATTAAATAGGGAGAAACCAGGGATTCCTGGGACATGACCTCACATAGAACTAAGCTATCCCTCTCCAGGAGGTGCTACCAGGCTCCACTGAGTAATACGACGGCTATCAGGGGAGTATGGGTAATGACAGGATGAGTAGGGGCTGTGAGGGAGCAGGGCAGGCAGGCTAAGGCAGGCAAGGGACAGGGCCAGCACCTGGCGGCCAGAAGGGTAGAGCGGGTGCCCATGGGGCTGACTAGGTGGATGGCTAGGTCACCGCGGCGGTTGTAGGACAAGGTGAGCCGCGCCTGAGCGTGTTCCAACCGGGTGATGTGGGTGGGCTCGCCCAGGCATGCAGTCACAGTCTTGCGCACCTCCAGCCGCTTGCCAATGTCCCTGTGCAGAGAGTGCCATGACACTGAGTCGCCGAGCCTGGGGACCAGCACCACCCCACAGCTCTGAAGCCACCCCCACCCCAGCAGGATCCAATCCTCACCGGGGCTCAGTGAGGATGTCGATGATGCACTTCCGCTGGGGGGCAACTGTAGTCCAGTTCTGGGCCAAGGCCACCATGGCCCCTGCATCCAAGAGTCCATAGCCATATGAGTGGCTCACTGCGGGGACAGGACAGGCAGGGTCAAAGAAAGGAACAGAGAGCCCACTGAGCGACACCCAAATCAGCTCCTGGGACCCTGCCCTCACCTTTCCGGCCCACGCCATTGGTGGCCCAGTCATTGGCGTTGAGATGTGCTGGCTTTGAGGTCCGGACCACCAGATGCTGCATGTCCCGCCAGGTGAGGTTCTTACTACAGGGGACAGAGGACAGGTTGGGGCCCAGGCTTTTTGGAGAGACGCTGAATCCCCAAGGCTGACGCACAGAGAACATGGTGGGGCAGGGCTGCCCACTTACTTGGCCTCCAGGGTGAGAGCAATGATGCCAGCTGCCAAGGGGGCAGAAGCTGAGGTGCCTGTATGAGACTCTGTGCACTTCTGCCGCAAGTCAGTGGTCACCTGCCAGGGGACAATGGTGTTGGGGCCTGTGATGAACAGAGGGCCACCTGCCTGCCCTCCCCCTGCCTAGTGCCTGGGAACCACACAGTGAGCCTGGGTCAGAGCCACCCTAAGTCTGGCAACTGCCTGGCTAACTTGCCCAGGACAGATCGGTTCATGGCCCTTCCCAGGCCTTGGTTCCCCAAGGAATGAGGGGGTTCAGCTTGGGGTGGAGAGCACTGCACACTTTTAGGGAGCGTCTGCACTTCTCAAGGGCTTCACAGATGCTCAGAGCCCCCAGCTCCCACCCTACAGAGCTTGAGTTGACACAGCCGCACAGCAGGGGAAGACACATGGGTATGCAATGGGGCCCTGAGCACAGGGTGTGAGCACCCTCCCCGCTGCCCCAGCGAGGCTCACAATCTGCTTCTCGTTCTGGTTGCCGCTACTATAGGTGGTGGCCAGTGTGGACGAGCAGGCCTCGCTGTACCAGGGCACATTGCCGAACTGTGTGGCGCTGCTGATGGACAGCGTGTAGATGCTGTTGGTGTAGCCATCACAGTTGCAGCTGTCGTGTTCCCGGCCCCCATTCCCAGAGGCCCAGACGAAGATGGAGCCCAGCCCACCACGGCCCTGTGGACAAAGTATACTGGGATCATTCAGGATAGGGACTGAGGAGGCCAAGCAGGAAGATGGTCTGAAGAGTCCCGTTGGCCTCCAACTTGTGCTGATCCTCCTTGCCTCAGCATCTTGGGTTGCTGGGATTATAGACATGTAGCACTGTGCCTGGTTCTGTAAAACTTCTAATAAAAATGCTCTGAGTTCAGCTCTGGTGGTACACACGTGTCATCCTAGCATTCTGGGACCCTGCAGGAGGAGAATCCCAAACCCAAGCCCCTAAGAACCCATTTCAAGATATTTTCTAAAAAGGGCTCTTGCTCAGTGCAAAGGCATTGTTTTCAATCCCCTGTATTATAAAATAAAGAAACTTATCTTATGTAAAGTAAGATTGAACACAAAAATAAAACAGAAAAAAACAAAACAAAACAGAAGAGCATTACAAAAAAAGATAGTACCAATAGCCCCTAGAAACAGGTCTGGCTGCAAGGCTGGGTCAGGGTGCTCACCTGGCTAACTCCCCGGAAAAAGGCCTCCTCGGCCAGGCGGGCTGGCCCATCCACGGTCTTGCCATCATCCTCGGGGCCCCAGCTGGCACTATAGATGTGGATGTGATTGGGGTTCAGGCCCAGTGAGCGCGCCTCCACTGCATCTGTCACCTCGCCGTCCAGCATGCGCACCCCTGGCCACAGAGGTGGGCGGGAAGAGGGGGTACTGTGTGGGTCCAGCTGCCAAGGCCACCAATGGGGCATGCTCAGCCGCCCCGTAAAGGGCTCAGACAGCTCTGAGCCCTAACATCTGCCTTTGCCTTGGCAGCACGAGACAAAGGGGTGAAGGATGACAGCTTCTACCTCAGCCACCCAGGCTGGACGGGAAGAATCTCAGATCCCGCAGGAGGGGATGAAGGCCTCCCTCTGGAGAGACTCAGTGCGTTGTTGAGTCTTTAGGAGACTCCTGCTGATAGACACCCAGTCCACCTTGCAGCGCCACCAGCCCTGGGAGGTCAGCTGAGGCACTCAACCCCGATGGGATATCCACATGGTCAGAAGGACTCACATGGGAAGGTGACAGGCACCGGCCAGATGGAAAACAGCAGACAAAAACTGCACTGGTAGCCCCTCCCACCTCTGCCATAGGACAGAGGGGCCAAGGCCAACACTCACCTCCAATGTGGGCATTGTAGGCCACACCCACACCACAGACACCGTTGTTGGCCACGGCAGCCACTTCACCTGCACACCGTGTGCCATGCCTGCCAGGACCAGGAGCACAGCAGCATTAGTGGCGTGGACAGAGCACAGAAGATACAGGCAAAGGAGCATGACGGATCAGCATAGCCCTCTATGCATGCATGCGCCCACCCCTACTCCACTGGACAGGGCCATCTCTCTCAGAGTCCCAGCTCAGAGAGCGGAGCCTCCTGGGCAGAGGCATGGGGCACCTAGGCTCAACTCTTGAGTTCTTGGTAGGAAAGAAGAAGAGGAACGAGAGGTTCTGGGACTGCTGTTCTTACCTGTTGTCGTTCATCTGTGTGTACCGGGGCTGGGGATCAGGGTCTTGGTCATTGACATCAAAACTGGCCCCAGGATCCTGGAAAGGACATGGCTGTTGTCAGGGGCAGCCTGATTGCACCCAGAAAACACTACGCCCCAGCCGCCCCTCACCCAGGATGGCTATCTCCTCCCGCCTCCTCACATAGTTGCCTGCCAAGTCTGGGTGGTTCTTCTCAATGCCATCGTCCAGGATGGAGACCACAATGCCACGCCCCGTATAGCCCTGAGCCCAGGCCTCCTTCACGTTCAGGTCCCGCTGAGTGACACCAGACTGCAGAGACACAACCCTGTCACTTAGAAGATGTATGTGGCTGGGTGAGTGTGGGGCTAACTTGAAGAATCCTCTCACCACCCCAAACCCTTCTGGACCCATCCTGGCTCTTAAGTACCACTGTGGGCTCCTGGGAAATGCATAGATATGGGGTGGCAAGGCTTGTCAGGAAGGGTGTAGAGGGGTGGGGCAGACAGCCCTCAGAAGGACAATGAAGAGCCTCACAGTCAGCCCAACCTCCACAGGATCTTAAGAAGACCAGGGCACCCAGCAGCAGCATACCAGGTACCACTGCTGAGGAAATTTTGGGTCCGTGGGCTCCTGGTACACGTCTCGTTTGGTCCGTCGCTTTGCCACCTGCTGCTCCAGCCACCGAACCTGGGAGGGAGTGAGAGTGGTGGTGTGGGGAGGGGGAGGGGTGGGGAGGAGAAGCAAGAGGGGATCCCGGGAGCAGGGGGAGGAGGAGGCAGTGGGTAGGCAGGTCTGGACTCACTTGAGGCTCCCTCTGCAGACGGCTGTGCCGAGGGCGGTGAGGTGACAGGGACCGCTTTGTCACTGCTCGATGCCAGAAGTGGTAATAGTCGCCAAAGATCTGCAGGGAAGCAGTAGACTGAGATGGGCCTCCCAACTGTCAGTCCCTGGGAGGCGCAGTGGGGTGGACAGGGGAGGCTCCTAGTGGTGGGGCTGGGGGCAGCTGTTCCCAGCCAAGGACCCAGCCTGGACACACGGGGGGCTGAGGAGGGCCTTGCCCTCACTGGGCCAGGAAGCTCATGCTCCCATCCTACTGCCACCTAGGGCATGCCTGCTGCCAGATGCCCAGAGAAGCCAACCTCAACACTTCCTGCTTCTTGGTGCCAGGATCCATTCCTTCCCAGGGGCCCCTCCTCAGCAACATTCCATGCCTGAGCCACTAAGCCACCTACCTGACCCAGATTGTGGAACCCATGCTTTCGTGCCACACTATCAGCCACAGCCGGGCCTCCAGCGATGTGCACAGCCCACGTGTTGGTGAAGATCTTCTGGCCACGGGCATCAGCGGCCAGCAGGACCAAGGCTCCTGCTGCTGCTACCACCCATAGCAACCAGGGCCTCAGCTCCATGGGGGGGCAGGTGGCCGAACTGTGGAGCTCCTGCCTCCTTGGCCTGGTCACAGGGCTTCAGTTCCGGAGTGCCTGCTGCTCACTGCCTGTGGCCCGGGGCTGACTGGTGGGGGCATGGGGCTGAGATGGGCAGGGCTAGCAGGAAGGATGAGAGCTGCCGGCTCTGGGAGAAACAAGAAGAAAGGAGAGCCGTCAGTCCCTCTGAAGCCATGTACTAAGGCTGCCCTTCCTAACCCGACAACTCAACACGTGTGCCTAAGAGACTCCGGGGAGAGGGGAAAACAAGAGCAGTCAACCCAGAAGGAATCTGGACCTCCAAGGGCAGCTAGCCAGCCAGACACATGACCCCCACACGCCTCCCAAGCCTGTCTTCACCAAGAACACAAGTGAAACTCCTAAGGGGGCTGAAGAGCCTCAAAGGCTTGAGTCACTCAAAATCAGAAATAAAAGACCTTGCCAAGATATAAGTAAAAGAGATGCATTATGTTATAAAGCAGTATGCACACATGATCCTACTTTGTTTTTTTCAAAAACTATTTATACATGAATATTTATACATAATCAAAAACAAAATCTGGAAGGACACACGCTAAAATGTTAACAATGGCTCTTTCAAGATGGTGAGAATTACGAGTAATTGTTATTTTGTGTCATTGTATGTTTTGTACAATACCTAGGTATATTTTATACAGGAATAAAACATTGGCTTTTTAAAGTTTGAATGAGCTCACTAAGGTTTCCCAGTTCAGTAAAAGAGACTCAGCCATAAGGAGTTACCTCCAAAGCCCCATAGCCAGAAAATAGCAGGCGACCTGAGTCGGAGTAGGGCTTGGGGGACAGTGTACTAAGTGCAGGGGAGCTCTCCAGGACTGAGGGGGCAGCCATGGGCACAGCTGGAGCCCTAGGATCTGCTGTTTCCTGGGGAACACTGGGGATGCCCTGTCCTGCCTAAGAGCCCCCATGTGCCCCTCTGCTTGCTCTGTGCCCACCACCTTGCATAACGGAGCCCGCAGCCAGGGCAAACACTGGCTGCTGAGCTAGGAGCACCAAGGTGAGGCTGAATCAATAGTCCTCGTGTTGTTTTTCCTCCTTCAGCAAACAGACAGCAGGACCTCTCTGCCTGCGGCCATATAACTGTCCCCACACAGGACCTCTGAATAGCCAGAAGTCAAGCCTCTGGGGTAGGCAGCAGCTGGGAAGTCCCTCCCAGTTCCAAGCTTCTTGAATCACTCTGCCTGCCCATGGGCCTAGATGCCCCTATCATTCCCAGCTTCAAAGGGGCCACACTAGATGGCGCAGTGAAGGTGGCAGCGAAGGTGCCCCAGCACATGGAGGTCCTGGGACCCAGGTGCACAGGCTTGTTGGGGAACAGCCCTCGGACACAACCATCTCCCTCACTTGCTGTGGGCCTACGCTGTAGGCTTGGGGACTCCACACACCATTCCTGGAGTATTTTCAGTTTACACCAAAATAACCTGACAGCTGATGGCAGGAGACAACCACCAGGCAGCTCCTCCACACCCCTGATGGGCAGCCCTGCAGTGCTCTGGGCAGACAGGGGTTGGCAGGCCTGAGAGACATAGCTCCAGGATGCCGAAGGTGGCTAGAGGTGGCCTGAGCTACACTAGGCAGCCTGATGGCCAAACCCTAGGGACGAGAGGTCTCCAAAGCCCATCTAAAGCATGTGGGATCCAGGATTTTTTTCCCTTCTTGCCACGTGGCTGCCTCAGGGCTCTCGATGTCAAGCAGAGACCCTTGACCACAGTGCCATAGCCCTGCTATGCCTCTAGTCAAAGCTGGGGTCTGGCCCAGGTCTCAGCACACACGGCAGAGTGAGCTGCAACTGTTTGGCGTTAAAGGTGATTAACCAACTATTTAATTACCTTGCAGCACCTGGAAAGAAAGCGAGCTTCAGGCACAACTGAAAAGTCTCCAGAAAAGAGGGCCTGCTTGCCTCTACCCAGTGTCCCAACCATGGAGAGTAGTGGTTTTGGCTTCCAGAGCCACAGACACCCGCCCCCCAAGCTCTGCCTTAGCATCCAGGACAGAGGGAGGACCCCCACCCACACACACACACACACATGCAGCAAGAGCGTAGAACAATGAATGAATGGACTTCTCCCTACCCCCACCCCAGACTCTGACTCACCCTGAGTCCCGGTAGTCTCAAACCCGGAGGCTGGCTGGATTTCCAGCCTCACCATCAGTCTCACATGGGACTCCGCTCCAGGCTAGACCAGAGAGAACTGGGGAGCTTTGTGGGGCTGTGTTTCTGGGCCAAAACCCTTTTTCTCAACTCACAGCACCTCTTGACCGCCAGCCATCTCCAGGGACCTATCCCAGATTGCACGTACCCAGGCTGTGCTGTGGTCACAGTTTCGCAGACACTGGAGGTCCGGCTAGAGCAGAGCCACAGGGCAAGCCACTGCAGGCCACTGGGAAGCCCGGGCTAGTCTCTCCAGCAGCGACCCCTCAGCCAGGTCCAGTGAGAGGCACTGGGCAGCTCTTCTGAAATTCTGACTCCTAGCTCTCGCTCAACTTCTATTTGGTGTGTGATCTTGAACAAGTCACTTCCTCTCCCTGAGCCTCAGTTTCCTTGTTGGTAAAAACTGTTAGGCCAGTGGTTTTCAAACTTTTTTTAAAAACCACATAATTCTCTTAAAACACACACATACACATAAGTGGAAGCCCAATTTAGGAAATACTGTAGTTAAAACGAGGGCTCTCTAGATTGAGATGGGCCAGGCCTGGCTCCACTCTCATGCTGCCACATTAGGCCCCATCACCTGGGTTCCCCCTCACACTTCCTGTGCCAGGGAACCTGGGCACTCTAAGGTACATGGGTTCTGTCCCCCTGGGAGACAGGGTGGGGAGGCTGGGAAAGTAGGTGTTGTCTGGCCAGTAGGCAGCCCCTGGTCCAGCAGCCCCGCGCCAGGCCTCGGAGATCCACCTGGGCCCACGCCGCCCCGCGGCCCGCACCTGGGCGCTCTCCCCGCACAGGTGTGCGACAGCGGAGCGGGTGCAGGGAGGCACCGTCCCCGCCTCCCCTCACTGGCGATGCGGCCTGAGACTCCGCGCCCGGGAATCCGCGCCCCATCCTGCTGGGCCAGGCCCCACGGGCGCTTCCCGAGGTCAGAGGGCCCGGGCCGGCCGCCGGCGGAAAAGTGCGAGCGAGGGCTGGCCGGGCACGCTCAGGTGGGCTCCGCGCTTCCTGCTCCGCGCGGCGCCAACCGCTCCGGGGCCGGGCCGGCTCCGAGTCGGGCGCGCAGCACTAGTCCGCCGCCCGCGTCCCCGCTCTGCGTCCCGGCCCACGTCCCCGCGCCCCCGCCCGGCGCCCCGCGTCTTAGCCGCTTACCGTGGGAGCCGCGGCGGGGAAACTTTCCCGGGCGGGCGCCCCCGGCCGAGCGCGGAGCCCCGCGGCGGGGCCTGGGCTCGGCGCGCTCCCGCGCCTGGCGGCGGCGTCACGGCGCGCGGGCGGTGCGGCCTCGCCCGGCCTCGGCCCCGCCGGCGACCAGGGCGGCCTCGGCCTCGCGCTCGGCTCCGGCTCCGGCTCCGGCGCGGGCAGCGACGGGCGGGGGCAGCGGCCCGGCCGCGGCGGCGCGGCTTGTTTACTCGGGCCGCTGTCACGGCGGCGGCGACGGCCCGACTCCTCCCCCGCGCCCCTCCCCCCGGCGCCGCCTCCGCGCGCCCGCCCGCCCGCCGCGGCCCGAGAGCCAGCACGCGCCCGGGTCCCGGGCACCGGGCCCAGCCTGGGATCCCAGGCCCTCGTGCGGCCCCGGACCCCGACGCAGCTCCCTGGGCCCCGTCAAGACCCGAACTCGGAGCCCTCGGGAGGAGCCGGCAGGGCCTGCAGAACTCGGCGGCAGGACTCGGCCGACCCCTTCCCCGCGTCGCGGTCCTGCGGGCCGCACGACAGGTCCAGGGTCCGAGGATGATGAACCGGCTCTGTGCTCCACCTCGGGCTACTGGGCAAACCTTCTGGCCTACTAGGCTGGAGTCACCATTTTATTTGCTTCTGTATAGACAGGTAGATTTATAAGCAAAAGTAGACCACTTCCTTTTAGTTTTTGTATCTTTTGTTCCCCCTACATCTAAGGGGTTCGAGGTACCAGGTCAGGCCCTTCACATATCTCTCCTCATGTACATGATTTAATCCCAATATCCCCTAGGCTGACATTATTAATCCCATTGTACAGAAAAAGAAACCAAGGCTCCTAACTATTCTGCCTTGAGCCAGGCAGCTAGCAGGCCCTGAAACCTGGCAGAAACCTGTGGTTTGGGCAGAGCTGGAATCCAACCAGCCCTATACCAGCTGAAGCCTCGCTCTCCCTGGGTCCCTGCCCTAGAAAACGTCTGTGCTACTTGGCTGTGGTCAGCATTGTTGGAGCTGAGAAAGAAAAGAGGGAAAATGTGGCCAGGAGACTCCTAGCGGGGTTATTCCAAGGTCACAGTCTTAGTGGCTCAACCTTCCCGCTCGCAGAGAAGTGGTACCTGGCAGCAGCGCTGTCCGGCGGCCTCGTTGCCCAGGTTGCCAAAACAGCACACAGAAAGGCCACTGAGAGCCTTGTAGGAGCCAGACACCCTCTGAGCAGGTCCATGTGCGAATTCAATTTATCCTCACCACAAACCCCAAGAGGTGGACCCAAAATATTTTCCAGGAGGTGTCAATTATGCATCATGGTTTACCTTAACAGAGAAGGTCCAGAGAGATTAAATACTATTCCTGAGGCAACTCGTGTTATCTGGAAAGTCAACCAAGCCGCTTGCCTTCAAATCCTCAGGGCACTACTCTGTATTGCACCACCTTCATTTCTCAAAGCCTCAATTTACTTCTCTGTAAAATGGAAAGAATATTCAGGTAGTGGGATCAGGCAGTATCAGGGCATTCTCACAGACACTGTAGAAACAGGAAACTTGGAGAATGTAGAGTTCTTGAAGTTGGGAGATAAGTCTGTAAGTTGGGTTGGACTCCTTCCAGATCGGGGACTCCCCCCCACCCAGCCAAGCTCCTAGGGGCCACCCTGGGGCAGTCCCTGCCAGTGCCAGCTACAGTTAGGAGAACAATGCTTCTGAAGTGAGATCGAGACAGGAAGTGAGTCACAGTCCTACGTCAGACTATGAACAAGAGAAGCCCACTGAGGGGAAACAGGGACCGGGCTGGCCCCGTCTATCCTGGGAGTCTGACTGGTCCCCTGGCCTGGAAGAAAGGTCAGCGCAGCAAGAAAGCCATGGTGACTGCCAGTCCTCACCCATCTGGGGGGCTGGCCCCAGGGGAGCTGCTGTGGGCAGGTGGAGGGAGAGGACAAGCTGGGACTCACAAAACTGCCACCCAGGCCTGGGTGAGGGCACTTCCCATTTCTCCCACCAGCTGGCTGTTCCAGCAGTGCCTTGCGGTAAAGGCAGAATTTATCAAGCTGCTCAGCGGGAACTTCACCCCAGCCTCACTACTTTGCCCCTCTCACAATTTAGGGGTCTCACATAACATTGTATTTTGCAGCCAGGTGTGAGGTGCAGGTCCGTAATGCCAATACTATGGAGATCTGGCAGGAGGATCCCTAGTTCAAGGCTAACCTGGGCAATTTAGGAAGTCCCCCCCCCCTGAAAAACTTGTGTAGCAACAATTCTGCTACCAAGAGTTTGAAAGCCACCCTCTCTGAGACCCCCTGGAGAGAGAATCCCATCTTGGCAAGAAGGCTTCTTTTATCTTTAGAAAGCAAGTCCTGTGGGCAGGGATTGTTCTTTATCACTCTGGCCCACTGATCTGGGGCCTGAGGGCTGAGGGAGCTAAGCTTGTGACTTAGGAACCCGAGGTCCTTTGCTGTGAAGCGTTATCGCTCTTACACAGCAGTTAGGGATTCGTGTGCCTGCGGGAACCCGAAGGGAGAAGCAGGGCCTGATGGGTAAGGCCTCTGGGAAGGGGAGGCCTGAAAAGCCTCTTGCTATCCTTGGATTTGGACCTCATCCTGCCTCCTGAATTACCACTGAGTAAACTTAGTCCTAAAGCTACCCAAGCCCACCAACCCCTTGGGGTACTTGAGAGTCCTCACCTCTCCAGCCTCTTTCCCACCTTAGGTTCCTCAAACAAAGCTTTCAGCCGCAGCTCCCACACCTGGTTTTAATCAAAATGTACACAAGGTCCACGCCTCCAGAGAAGGGTGAGCAGCGACCTGTAATTGGTGCTTTTTTGAAAGAGTGACTCTTGAGAGCCCTTTGTTTTCTTTTTCCGCTTACCTGCACTTCCAGAAACATCTACAGAAACTCCCACAAGGCAGCGGCAAAGCCTTCAGGCCCTCCAGAAGGGAACAGAGCGTGCCCACACTTTGCCGCTGAGCCCCAGGACCCCAGGATCCATGCTGACCAAAGCCACTCCCTCTCCCCACTCCAAAGGCTTCTGCAGTCGGGTCACGGTCACGCTCTGTCCCAACGCAGGGCAGGGCCCTTCCAGTTCTGGCTAAACCACTTTGGGGAGACCTCCTTTATATGACTGGCAAACTGTGGGTGGGGGAGGAGCTGGCCACTAGAAGTGATTTGTTGCTGACATATTGGATTGTGTTGGGACTGGAACCCAATATGGTGGCTCTTCTCATTTTCCTTCATATTGGGGTGCACATGCTCCCCAGTCACCTCTTAGTTTAATGGCTTCCTTTGGCCAGGTCTGTCTTCCACCTTAGCTGCAGTGGACAGCAGATAATCACAATCAGGTACCCAGAAAATGCTTTGGGTGCAGTCTTATCTGTCACATCTTCACTGAGCGCCTGCTGAATGTGATGTCCCCAAAGGTCTGTGCCCAGAAAGCTGAGCCTGCCTCTGGTAGAGCTGGAGCCACCTGAGACTCCCAGAATCGTCCTGCACCTGTAACCTCTGTGACCTACAGCTCCAACAACCAGCTGCCCTCCCCTTGCCCTCAGTACAGATGAGGTGGCCATTTCTTGTGGAGTTCTCCAGCTGTCATCCAGAGGAGTTCCTCAGCCTTGCCATGGTTGACATCTTGGAACATTTTAGTCTCATTGTAGGGACTATCCTGTGCATTATGGGACATCCAGCCATCTCTCTGTCCCTCAACTCTAAATGCCAGTGGCATTCCCACTCTAGTGACAACAAGGAAAAGGCCCAAGATGTTATCACATCATTCTGAGTTAAGAACCACTGAACCACAATGACCAATGGAAATGTCACAAGGTGGTGGTTGATGTACCCGACTTAAAGACAGCAGGTGTCATTGGCTGTAAACTGCACCACGGTAGCCCCCAAGCCCCAGAGCTCCTCATCTGGCTGCTGGACAGCAGGCCACAGGGTGTTCGGGGCACAGTCTACACATCCTCATGACATCTGAGGACAGCGATTTCAGGGTGTTGGAGAAGGAGCTGAAAGGATCATGCTGTCTGCATTACCGGTAGCTGGGGAAGTGGGTGAGACGCTAGCACATTAAGTACGGATTGAGACAGCAGACGGGTGGTTGACTGGGGAGAGAAGGATGGGGGCAGGAAGGCCTGATGGAGCCTGGGAGGATGGATGTGTTGTTCATCATCTCGCTCGTGTCCATACCTCAAAACAAATAAAGTACTTTATAATATATCAATTATACTTCAATAAAACTGCTTTAAAATCTGTTTAACATTTTAGTGCTTGAAGGGCATTGTTTTGAAAGTGCATTTGCCTAGAATAACCCATTTCATTCTTTCCTTTTCTTTGGTTTTCTAAAACAGGGTCCCCCTGTCTAGTCCAGGCTGGCCTCCTGCCTCGGCCTCCCAAGGGCTGGGATCAGAAGCATGCACCACCATTGCCCAGTTTTTCTCTTTGTTTCTCATTTCTTGATTGCACTATGCAAACGAGAGATCATGGCGATACTCAGAAAGAAACAATAAAAAGAAAACAATTATAAACTGGGTATGGTGACACACACTTAAAATCCCAGCAACTCAGCAGGCTGAGGCAGGAGGATCAAAAGTTAGAGACCTTATCTCTAAAGAAGTAAGTAACGGGAAACTGGGGCCACAGCCCAGTGGGGAGCACTCCTCACCTAGCACTCAAGGCCCTGGGTTCACCCCAGCACTGCAAAAGGGAAAAGGGAAAGCTGCAACCGCCGTGTGCACAAGGCTGGCCTGAGAGGAGCCGAAGACACAGAGCAGTGTCGCTCAGTGCGGCCGCCGCCCGTCCTCGGCTCAGGAAGGCACCAGGGCCTGTTGGCCGGTGCTATCGAGCCAGCATGTCTGGAGCAGTATTATCAGGGGTTTGGGAAAATAAAACAACAAATGCAGCTCTGGCTGCCAGGAAAGGAACTGATGAGCCTGGAAATTACAGGCTCCTCCACTCACTGTAATCCCTAAAACAAACAGTGCCGGGGGCGGTTGGGGGAGTGGGCTAATACGTGGAGGAGGGCGGCGTCTCCGCTCTCCGAGGGGCTGGGGGCCAGTGTGTGCTTGCAGGTGCTGTGCCCCAGCCCAGCACCGCCTGTGCGTTATGCTCCTGCCTGAGGGTGCCAGAGGTGCCCAGCAGGGAGGGCTGTGCATGGCAAGCAGTGAGGGGCCCTGCCGGGGCCAGGATGCTTCTACGCAGAGGGACACTGTCAGGGTTCCGGGGAGCTCCCGGAAGCAGGGAGCAAGCTGTGAGCCGAGGTGGAAACACAACCCTCCACTTGTGGATGATGGTGAAAGGCGCCCCAGGCTCTCCCTCCTTGACATCTCAAATGGTGACTGAGTGCTGACTGGGCGAGGACCTCTCTCGGTGCCCCAGTGGTGGCCAGGGAGGCAGCTGCCCAGGGGAACGCTTGCTTGTTTCTAAGGGCAATGTGGGGACTCCTGAGGGATGGGAAGGGCTACAGGAGGAAATGACCCACGTCTGTAACCCCAGCACTCTGGGAGGCTGATCCCAGCCTAGATGACTCAGCGACTGAGCCAGAACTTCTGTTGAAATAGAAAAACTTGAAAAGGCTGGAGATGTGCAAAGGTCCTGGGTTCAACCCCCAGTATGGAAGAGAGAAAAAAGAAAAAAGAAAAAGGCAAAGGCATAAAGGTCCCAGGAGAGTGGCCCAGGCAAAGGACGGGGCAGGGTCAGGGTGTGGGTGTGATCTCCATGCAGGGAGGAGACCTTCTTGGAAGGGGGGGGATGGGAGGAGTGAAAGTAGACAAGGCCTAGATTAAACTCTTAGCCTGGACTAGTCTAAATTACTTCTCAAGGCAACAGGTGGTTTTTAGAGAATTTTCTTAAAGTTTTAAAGGCTCCTCTGTCTACCCTGGGAAGATATAGGGGAATGAGTGGGATCCCACAGAGCCCCACATAGAAGGCACCCCAGGTTGCCCCCATATCATTTATGGGAGCGAGGACCTCAGGGGGACCAGGAGACACCGTGTGGCCTCTGAGCAGATAGGAAACATGAGAGTTCTACATGCCATCCTGAGAAGAAGGGGTCTCTGTGGGACAGGAGCTGGGGGTGGCTGGCCTGGGACCCTGCAAACTCACCACATTGTGGGGCTTGGTGCTTCTCCCTAAGCCATTTTATTTGTTTGTTTATGAGACAGGGTCTCGCTTTTGTAGTTCAGGCTGGCCCTGAATGCACTATGTAGCCCAGGCAAGCCTTGAACTCACAGCAACCCTCCTGCCTCTGCCTCCTGAGTGCTGGGATTACAGGTGTGAGTCATCATGCCTGACATTGTGGTATGTGGTACTGGAGATCAAACTCGGGACCATTGAGCTAAGTCCCCAGCCCCCTCCAGCCACTTCAGTAGCACAGTGGGCAGAGTGCTCACTGCCTCATCATGGGCTGCATGCTTTATGCTGATTGTCTCACTCCCTGCTCTGGACATCCCTGGGGTAGGTACACTGCCATTATCAACTGCATTTCCCAGATTGGAAAGCAGGGTCACCTGCTCCAACGCTGTTAGTAAGAAGAAGCCTCAGGAATGGAACAGGAGAGTCTGGTGGAAACTCCCACACCTCACTCTCTGCTGTCTACCTCTCCACAAAGCCTAAGCATGGCTGAATCAGATGAAGACTCACTCAGCCATTGTGAGTGGGAGGCTGACTGTGATTCACACTTGGCTTTTTCTTGGCCAAGTCTTGCTCACCTGGTTCCTTTTTTTTTTTTTTTTGAGACAGGGTCTGGCTTTATAGTTCAGGCTGGCCCTGAGCTCACTATATAGCCCAGGCTAGCCTCTAACTCACAGAAATCCTCCTGACTCTGCTTCCCAGGTGATGAGATTATAGGTATGAACTACTAGGCCCAGCCTTGTGCTGTGTGGTACTGATTGCTAGTGGGTGTGAGTCACCACGGCCAGAATTGTATGTGGTTACCAGGGATCGAACTAGGGACCTTGCACTTACTTGCTAGGCAGGTGCTGGAACCACTGAGCTAAATCTCTGGCCCTCACCTGATTCTTACAGTAGTGTGTGTTGGATTTTCTGTAACAACTATACCAGTGACTCAATGAGCTGCCCACTTCCACAGTTAACAGGAGTTGATATGGTGTGCTTGTGACCAGAGAGACCACTCCTGGATTCAAAGGCAGCCCTAAGGAGGTAGCACATGCTGAACTATCAGCCACTCAGGAGGCTGAGGCAGGAGGCTCATGGGCTCAAGGACGTCCTAAAAACTTAGGGAGAACCTGTGTCAAAATAAAAATAAAAAAGACTACAGTGGGGTCTGGTGGTACATACCTTTAATCGCAGGATTCAGGAAGCTGAAGCAGGAGGATCACCACATATGTGAGGCCACCCTGGGCTAGACAGTGAGTTCAAAGCTAGCCTGAACTACACAGCAAGACTTTGTCTCAAAAAAAGGCTGAAGATTATACAAAAAAGAACAACAAAAGAGCTGCAGGTAAAAGTCAAATCCAGGGGCCAAAGATTTAGCTTAGTGGTTCCTGGTTCAATCCCCTGTAACCATATACATCAATATTGGGCATGGTGGCTCATGCCCACCAGCAATCAGTACCACATACCACAGTGCCGGGTGTGGTGACTCATGCCTGTAATCCTAGCCAGGAGGCAGAGGCAGGAGGATTGCTGAGTTGGAGGCTTGCCTGGGCTACTTAGTGAGCTCAGGACCTGCCTGAACTACAAAGCAAGACCCTGTCTCAAAAAAACTAAAAAACTAAAAAACACACAAAAAACCCCAAAACCAAAACAACAACAGTGGCAACAAAAAAGTCAAATCCAGAAATGTGCTCTCTCTCTCTCAACATGTATTTTTATAAACATTATTGCTATTTAATACAATAAAATCCTACGAAGTAAAAAAAAAAATCAAATTCAGTTCTGAGAGGCTTTTGAATACTGGGGCAGGGGGATCGCTTACCTTCCCCGGGCCTCAGTCCCCTCACCTGGTAAATGGACGTGCCTGGCCTGCAACAGTGGCATTATGGCATGGTTACCTGCTCCTCCCTTCTTCTGGCCAGAGAAACAGTCGTATCTCAGCCCAGCGCCCAGCTGTCCGGGGTCAGCTCCGCCCTCACTGTGGCTCTTCTGCACACGTGGTCCTGTGACACTTGGGCAGCCTCGTACCTGGTGGCTCATTTTGCAAGCTGTTTGCTCCTTTGGCTCTTTTCCCCAAGATCAGAGATCAGGCAACAAATAGTTCTCTGAGGCCTAACTTTCATCTTGTTCCTGTCAGGACACAGAGATAGGCCTGGGGCCAGTGGGCCAGGCCCATGGGGCTGCGGGACTTTGCTGGTTGTGGCGCCTCTTGGGGTAAAGAAGGGGTTCAAAGGTCAAAATGATACAGAAAAAATGCCCAAAACACTCTTTTAACATGTCATTTATCTGTTTATTTTTGTGTAGGATTGAACCCAGGGTCCTTGCACTGAGCTAGATCCCCAATCCTTACACATTGTTTTTTGAGGCAGGGTCTCAGTGAGTTGTCCAGCAGCTGTCCAGGCTGAGTCTTCTGCCTCAGCCTCTCCGAGGGCTGGGACTCCAGGTGCATGCCATCACGCCCGATTTATCTTTCAAGACTTACACTCGCCCTTTTAGTCAACAGGTGACGTGTTAAGTCTGTTTTCACTTAACAAGACATTTACATCACCGAAAGGAACATAACCCAGAATGGGCTGGCTGGGTGGCTCTGCAGGAGACCCTGGGTTCCATCACACAAAAATAAACAAATAAAATAAATAGACAAGGGCTGGAGGGTTAGCTCAGTGGTTCCGGCGCCTGCCTTGCAAGCGCAAGGACCTGAGTTCAATCCCCGGTAACCACATATAATGCTGGGCGTGGTGGCTCACGCCTGTCATCCCAGCACTCGGGAGGCAGAGACGGGAGGATTGCTGAGTTTGCAGCGGCTTGCCTGGGCACCATAGTGAGCTCAGGGCCAGCCTGAACTACAAAGCGAGACCCTGTCTCCAAAAAGCCAAAAAAAAAATAATAATAATAAAAAATAAATAAATAAATAGACAAATCAGTAATATGAAAACAAAACTGCAGACCTACGGTAAGATGCACAGTAAAGACAGGGGAAGGAGGAGGACGTGTGGCTGGGACAAGGTGGCTGTGCGAGGCCCAGCTCCCCACTGTGCTCCCTGAGTCTCACGGCCTGTGAGGTGCTGAGCCGGGCAGGGAGCCCCCAGCTTCCCGCTTCTTTCTGAGCTGCTGCAATGCTTTCATTCGCCCAGTGGCCTCTTACATCACTTGACCTTCCCTTGGCTTCAACGCACCATTTACTCATTAAATTCACCTCTGCTCTTTTCTTGTTAGCCAGCAGCAATTAAAAGGACTGCTTGATGGCAATCCAATCATAAACACAAGCGCAAACTCAGGCAGTGAAATCCTATGTCAACAGTAAATTGTGAGGTGGTCATGCTGACGGGAGGCACAATGAAAGTCATCATAGTGGCAAACTTGCTACCTGCTGGGACTATGATAAGTTATTACACACAAGTGTGGGCCAGGGATTTAGCTCAGTGGCACTCCACCTACCTTGCAAGCACAAGGGCCTGAGTTCAATCCTCAGTACCACAAAAACAAAAGCAAAATACAAACAACAAAAAAAATACACACATTTTATTTTTATTTTTAAAAATGTTTGTGATACTTGGAAGTGAACCCAGGGCCATAGGCATGCTGGGCAAGCACTATACTACTGAGCTGCATCTCAGCTCTTTTTATTTTGCTTTCAGACAAGGTCTCACTATTTTGCCATGGCTGGCCTGGAGTTTGGGATCCTCTTGCCTCAACCTCCCAAGTATCTTGGATTACAGGTGTGCCCTACTGCTCTCTTAGAGCAGGGTCTTATTTAATCTTCACGGCAACCTTGTAAAGCAAGTATTACCCATTTTACAGATAAAAACATATGATCTTGAAAGATTAAATAACTTGCTCAGGGGTACATGTACAGTCAACATTTGAACCTGTGTCTGTCCGAGTCTAGGGACCACCAGTGGTTAGCAGAGGAGGGACCAAAGAATGGCCTCGTTACCAATTCCTGCCCACAAGCGCTCCCTTTGGCCTGGCTGTGCCAGGTGGGGTCTGGGGCAGGGGTGGAAGGGCGTGGGGCAGTCATGGTCCCTGTTGGGCCTGGCCGGTTCCCAGAGTCCTGGATGGACACGGGCCAAGCTTGGCCATGTGACCATAGGCCTCTCACACAGTGTGAAAGTGAATAAATACACACACCAAAAGTGACATTTGCAGGCTAATGGCCCATGTCCATGACTGTAACAATGGCACCGTCAGATGGAGGCAAAGGGTTCTGTGTGTTCCCGGAGAGGCCCCGGCAGCCATTCTGAGCTGGTCTGGGCAGTGCTGGGCAGCACATGGGGCCAGTCAGCTCTGTGGTGGCCCCAGCCTTGCCATGCCAGGCCCTGGGTCCAACCCAGCACTAAAGCAAAACAAAACTCAACAAAAAGTGCAGCTGTGGCCTTTGTCTTCCTGGGTCACCCCCTCCGACCTCCCATCTGACACTGCTGGCCTTCTCCTCCCTCCTTCTCACTGTCCCCAGGAGAGGGACAGGGTGGCTGGGAAGGCCTGGCGCAGGATCCCTCACAGCCTTGTTTCACATGCTTTGTGGGTGACCGAGAGAGAAGAACTTGGCGAGAGCCCTGCTGGGAGCCGGCGGCCACCTCCTTAGCAGTGGCTCTCACAGAGGGTCCCCAGGAGCCACCCAGCCTCGAGGCGCAGCAGGACGGCCACACCCCCTCCCCTCATGGCTGGGTGGCCATGGGACTTCAGTTTTGATAGTCCAGTATGGTTGGCTGAGAGTGGCCCAGGTGCGGTGCCAGGTGATATTGGAGGTGCACTGTGCAGTCCGGGCCTCAGTCCCCCGCCAGCAGGGGTCCCTGGCTCTCTGTACACAGATGAGGCTGTTACAGCCTTTCATCTGGCCTTTAGCATTAATAGATTCAGCCCTTTTCTGTTCAAAACATGCAGTTCCCCACATTATAGAACCATACATTCTTCATGAAGACGGTTACCAGATGTGCCGTATCCCTTCTTCACTCCCCGCAATCTACTCCATGGCTCGTTCTGCTCCCGTCATGCTGTGCTCCTTGCTCTTTGTCCTTCCCTCTAACCCCACTCCTACCACAGGGCCTTTGCACTGGCTGCACCTCTTCTGTTGATGCACACCCGCCCTTAGCTCCTTGGGTCTGTCAGAACTTTTCTCAAATGTTCCCTTTGTCCTTTCATTTTTCTCCATTGTACTTTTCACCCCAGGATACTCTATATTCTCCTTTGCTCACTGCCTTTCTTCCCATCTATCATGTTAGGTCTACATGGGTGGGGAGGGATTTCTGTCTCTTGCTCCGTTATATCTCTAATGGCTAGAAAAGCACCTGACCCTTTTAATGGACGCTTGTCAGTATTTGCTGCCTAATGATTTCACTGTGGAAAACCCAATTCCATATAAAAAGAGAAAATAGAAGACGCTAACTCCTCTGTGGCTTTCACCGAGCTTCTGTCTCTGAGGGAGCCAGAGAGCCTTCTGGTGGGGCCACAGGAGGACATGTACTTTGGTGGGGGTGTAGGATGGGGGGGCCTCTGTACGGAGGATTTTGGGAGCTTGCAAAACATTTCCTCTCTGCGCCATCCCCCATGATCCTCTGGGAATTTGGGAAGCAGGGGCGGACCTTCCCAGCACAGGGCCTCCTGAGGAGCCCTGTGACCCAGGAAGAGGGAAACAAGGAGGGGAGTTGCTGGTCATAGCCAGGTGAGCTGTTCCAGAAGGAAACACAGTGCAGACCTTCTCAGGGCTTAGCAAACCGTGGCCTGGGTAGGGTGAAGTTGACTAGTACTTGCTGTGCTAGGCTGAGCTGAGGAGTGCCAGGCAGTCCCCACGTCCTCAGATGTGCCCTCCCTTCCATTAGAAACACTCAAATTTCTGCTTTTAAAATGTGCTCTTAGCCAGACGTGGTGGCTCACGCCTGTCATCCCAGCACTCAGGAGGCAGAGGCAGGAGGATTGCTGAGAGTTTGACACCAGCCTGGGCTACATAGTGAGTTCAGGGCCAGCCTGAACTACAAAGCAAGACCCTGTCTCAGAAAGCTAAAAAAAAAAAAAAAAAAAAAAAAAAAAAAAAAAAAAAAGTGCTCCTAGGCTGGGCATGGTGCCACACATCTGTAATCCTATACGGAAGAGGCTGAGGTAGAAGGAAGATTGCTGTGTGTTGAAGGCCAATCTGGATTACATAGTCAGGACCTGTTCAGATAAAAAAAAGCACTTCTGGGGCCTGGGCCCGGG
>PVIC010008730.1:0-2500 GCA_004025085.1 Thryonomys swinderianus
GACCTGAGTTCGATCCCCGGTTACCACATATAATGCTGGGCGTGGTGGCTCACGCCTGTAATCCCAGCACTCGGGAGGCAGAGACGGGAGGATTGCTGAGTTCGCGGCGGCTTGCCTGGGCACCATAGTGAGCTCAGGGCCAGCCTGAACTACAAAGCGAGCCCCTGTCTCCAAAAAGCAAAAAAAAAAAAAAAAAAAAGTCAGAGATCATCAACCCAGGCAGCCTAGCGTCAGCCATGGGAGCAAGCCTCATGGCAGAAGACACAAAGCAGGAAAGACGCACACTCAGCAGGGCCTCCCGGTCACCCAGCCAGGCCAGCAGCCCCTGTGCTCATCGGGGCGCCCCCTGGCCGGCCGGACTCTCAGAGGACTCTACCTGTCCAGGCCACGAGCAAGAGCTGCGGTCCAGACCAAGGGGAGCCCCAAGTGCCCTGACGTGGGTTCAGTCACCGTCGGCCTCCCACGTCAGCACAGACATAGGATGGCAGCCCGGACAAGTAAATAGGAGAAAAGGCTTAAATTCACACTCTGTGTCCCAAGTGTCATGCTGCACATCACCCTGATGTCACCACTCGGTGAGGAAGTGATCATAAAAGTGATAAGATTTGACTTTCAAACCCTTACCTTAAAATCGCCTCTGTACCAAACCTACAAAGTCAATACCTGAAACATCAGCACATAAAAAAGGAAAGCTCTCTGTAGCCTTAATTTTTCTATAAATCGAAAACTTCAAAAAATAAAGTCCACTTTAAAACAGACAGGGGAAAGGAAGGACATGACCTCTCACTATGTAAATACTTCCCTTTCCTTTTTTGTCAATAACTTTGTCCAAAAGGAACAAAATTGACTGCTTTTGCTAAATTAACGCCTCCTGCTCTGTCTTGCACGAGGCCACCCAATCTAGGGCTTTGGAGTTGAAAACGCTTAGGTTCAGAGCAGGCTTTTGCCTCTTCTCAGTTTCCGTGTTGTCATGGTGACCACTTCCGGAAGTGTGTGAGGACAAAGGACCACCCTTCTGGCCTCACCCTGGGCCCAGGGCCTCCTTGCACAGTAACCATTCCAGGAAGGAGGCCAAGGGGTCCGCTCATCTCCCTCAGGGCAGGGAGTGAAGGTCAGAAACCAGAAATAGGGAAACATGAAGATGAAACAAATCTTAATCTTCATTCATAATTCATTTTTTAATAATAAAAATCAACTCAATTTCTATATTTGAACTACATAAGGACTAAGAATTGAGTTAAATGTTATTTTCATTGTTGCTAAAATAAACTTTTAAATATGAAGTTATTTTGTTTTGGGTTTTTCCTTTTAAAATACTGAAAACATATGCCAGGCATAATGGTACATACATGCCTGTTATCCCAACACTTGAGAGGCTGAGGCAGGAGAATCACTGCAAGTTCAAGGCCACCCTGGACAATGTAGTGAGATCTTGTCTCACAGAAAAAGAAAAAAAATTAAAAAATAAAAACAGAAAACACAGTTGCAGGATTTCTATCAATCTGTAAAGTAGAAAAATACTTTTGTTTTTGTGGTGCTCGGACTGAACCAAGAGACTGTGTACTAAATTATATACAAAGACTTCTTTAATTTTTTTTTTTTTTTTGAGACAGGGTCTCGCTTTGTAGTTCAGGCTGGCTCTGAACTCACTATGTAGCCTGGGCAAGCCTCAAACTCAGCAATCCTTCTGTCTCTGCCTCCCTAGTGCTGTGATTACAGGCATGAGCCACCACGCCCGGCTTTAATTTTTAATCTTTCTTTGAAACTGGGTCTTGCTGAGTCAATAAGTTGTCCAGGCTGGGCTTGAACTTTTGATCCTCCTGCCTCAGGCACCCCGAGTGCTGGGATTACAGGCCTGTGCCACCACATGGAGCCCAGAAATCACTTAGAATAGCCGCACTGACTCAGGACTGTAAAATCTCTGCCAGGAAGCACCCGCTTTCCCCATCCAGCTGCTGCTGCAGGGAGAGGGTTCTCGGAGGCCAAGCAGTTTCTCAAAGATCCGGCCGAGCCTGGGATTTGCCCCACAGGAAGTGGTGAGTCTCTGGCAATCTGTGCAGAGCCGCAGGCTTCAGTCTGGGACAGAAGTGATGAAAGCACAACGCAGGAGGCTGCTGTTTTGATTCAGTGCTATTGCTCTGAACCCGCACTGCCAGAGGCAAGGAGCCTCTCACGCGCGCGTGCACACACACACACACGTGTATGCGCACACACGCACACACGCACACACCAGCTGGTGGTTAGTTTCACATTCTGTAGGCAGTGCAAGCTACGTGGAAGTAAGCATTTATTTTGCAGCTGTTCTGTGTCCGAGTCAAGTCAGCCTTTCCCTCCTGGGCTGCCGGTCCAAGATGTTCACATCTCTGCATTCGGGCATTTTCTGGCCCTTGTAAGGGGCACTACCTGGGAAAGACAACAGAAAATAACTGTTAGCCAAAACTCTTCTTTAAGAGTTGACAGAACATCTCATATTTCAGTTGATCTTTACATTTCAATTACT
>PVIC010008730.1:7500-47418 GCA_004025085.1 Thryonomys swinderianus
AGCTCAGTGGTTCTGGCGCCTGCCTAGCAAGCACAAGGCCCCTGGTTCGATCCCAATCCCGATAACCACATACAATGATATGATATTGGGCATGGTGACTCACACCCACCAGTAATCAGTGCCACACCCCACAATGCTGGGCATGGTGGCTCACGCCTGTAATTCCAGCACTCAGGAGGCAGAGGCAGGAGAATTGCTGAGTTCCAGGCTTGCCTGGGCTACATAGTGAGCTCAGGGCCAGCCTGAGCTACAAAGCAAGACCCTGTCTCAAAAAAAAAAAAAAATGCTGGGGCAGAAACTGGAAATAAATAATTTTTTACTTACAGGTTAGCAATGTCACATATAAACCTTAGATTGTTTTTTAAAAATATATTTGTAGAGTATTAGGATCTTTAAATAGAGCTCTTTCTGCGACTACAAATTATATAATCACTGATATGGTCCTACACACTAAGTCTTTAGAAAAATACAGTACAATCAACCCCTGCAACTGGCTAAAATTAAATCAAAATCTTTTCTTTTCATTAATGCACATGCCAAAGGAAGACATTTTAAAGGCCAGTTAAACCACAGTGTGGTTAGACCTTGTCTTGATTTCATTCTGTCATTTTAAATACCATTGCTCATGATTCTGAAATCCATCACAATCCTCTGAGCAGGCCCTACTTAGAATGACAGTTCAGTCAGAGCTGGTAACCAGCCCGTGCACTCTGCACTCAGAGCCTGCTGAGAATGCCACCAGGTGCAGAAGACACTGCTCCCAGGAGAGGAGGTCGTGGCCCCTCCCCAGGACAGTCCTCAGGACATGAACCGATTGGCCAAGAACATGGGCACATCACCATCTCCACCTCCAGAGAGGGCCACCTCCACACAGTGACAGGGAACAAAGGAATGGACCAAACCAACTACCACTGTGGACCCGCTACCCAGGACAGGAGAGGAGAGGACCTGACTGGGCTGCTGTTTCTACACACACGCAAGATCTTACAGATTCTCTACGATGAGTCCAAAAGAGAAAAATTACACACGTGTCGGAAACACTTCCCCATGGGTGGATGCCCACTCTGCCATGCCCCCCGCAATGCCCTCAAGGCTGGTGCTCCAGGCACAGGGGAGGCTAGTGCTCAAAGCCAGGAGGCAGAATTTGAACTCCCAGCCTACAGGCTTCAACTCCTCTCCGCTCCCCTCACTAGGTTTGTGATCTCAGAAAGGCGAGAACCCGGGTTGAGAAGAGATTTCCAATCACAACCTCCCAAACTCAGTAAATGGGATAATTTTGGAATTCAAAGATTTAAAGCTAAGATGGAACTAAGTCACCAGATGTCATTTTTGAAGCTTCTATAAAAAGAACCCTGTTTAAAAAAAATTTATTACACTTTTTATGTTGGAAGCACAGTGTGCTGGCAATACAGACGACCAGGAGCTTACACCATTAGTGGAAGGCTGACTCCAGAATGTACAGTCCTGAAGCTGGGAAGACAAAACTATGGGGTGACACCTTGGAGGGTCTCTGCTCGGGTCTCAGGCCCTCCCTCGTGCACTGGCTGAGCAGCTGCACCGCTGTCTGCTCTCAGTGAGCTGTGGGTTTTCCTGCTGTCAGCAAACACAACAACACCTACGGAAGCTTCCGTGTGGACAGGCCGAGGGCCAGGCCTTTGCCGAGGGCCTGCTGTCTGGCTGGTTACACACTACTAAGCCGCCATCTGATCCCCACCGCCTCCCGCCCGTGGCACAAGCTGAGCCGGCCTGACGGTGTGCGTGGGAACTGGAGGGCGGCTGCTCAGTGGCTGTGACTTAGCAGCACTGGGTTTGGGCTCCGAATCAATTCTCTCTGTTTACAGACCATTTCACAGCCCTTTACCTACATCGTCACTTGTGTCGGACCCATAAATACTCGGTGTGTATAATGCTTGGATTAGCATAATGGCCGGGCTCTGTGCTCTCTCCCAAACAAGGGCGCGTCCACACATTCTCTGCACTTAAGCAATTAAGGGCCATTACGCTGCTTCCCTGGAAATACCTTCAAGGTTAAGGGCAGCCCCAAACACCCCTCTCACCTTTTTATTCTGAGCCTAATAAATGAGGCGTAGAAATTGAAATGTTAGTAAACATCCTTCTTGCAAGCTCTTTCTGGATCATCTTAATCAGACCCTCATTTGCTAGTCATTTGCAATGGATTTAGCAATATGTATGTTGAACTGTTCAATTAGGGCAAGAAAATAAGGTTTACTAAATGAATTTATAGGTCATAGTTAACACTGATTTATGTTTAACAGGTCTTTTAAAATTTTAGCATCAAGTTACATAAAAAACATTCTCGGGCCGGAAATTTTGCTCAGTGGTTCCGGCGCCTGCCTCACAAGCTCAAGGTACTGAGTTCGATCCCAGTAACCACATACAATGCTGGGCATGGTGACCCACGCCCACCAGCAATCAATGCCAATCACTCAATACTACAGTGCCGGGCATGGTGGCTCACACCTGTAATCCCAGCACTCGGGAGGCAGAGACAGGAGGATTGCTGAGTTTGAGGCTTGCCTGGGCTACATAGTGAACTCAGGGTCAGTCTGAACTACAAAGTGAGACCCTGTCTCAAAAAAAAAAAAAAAACATTCTCATCCTTTTAGTTGTCCATATGGTGAGAGTTACAGTGTTTACAGGGGTCAATGTCACGGTGACTTTTAAACATAGGGCACTGCTGAGGTCTTCCCACATTACTTTTAAAAGTCAGCTTTAGTAATAAAATTTCATTTTAAGTGCACAGTTTAATGAGTTATGCCAAATATACACAGCTGCAAGATTACTTGAATAAGCAAAATCTAGAGTATTCCGTGACCTAAAATGTCACCTCCCCCTAAGGCCTCACTCCCAGTCGTTGGTGGTGTGCTGCTCTCTTGTTCTGCTCTCTGGCATCTTACCTGGATGGACTCAGAGGCCCTGTGTCTGGCGGCTGCAGCTCCTTTACCTCCTCCTTGGTGTATCAGCAGCAGAAGGCAGCACTGTGGAAACACAAGGGGAGGGTCCAGCCTTGCTAGTCAGTGACCTTCAGTAAGAGTTTCAGATCCTGACTTTCCTCCCTTGTGGAACGCAGATGGCCCAGCGGCAGACAGAATAAATCTGCCAATGCAACCGTACTCGGGAAGTTGGGAGCTTATGCTCTGAGCACAAAGCCCTCCTGGTCAGGGCCTTGCTACCCGCCTGACACCCACAACTGGAATAAAGCACAAGAATGTCTTTGGGTTTAGCAAATCTTCTATATAAAGGGAACGGCACAGATGTATACATTTGTCAAAACTCAACTGTACACTTAAATTTAAATATTTTATATTAAGTTAAGATAAGTTGGGTTTTTTAACAATCTGAAAATACTATCTATGATGAGAGGCTGGAGTCAAGGGACGTATAACAAGAGATAACACTGACCCATTGCTTCCCAGCAGTATGCTGCTTGGTCAAGCAAGGCAGCCAAAGCCTTCCCTAAGAACAGCAGATCGCACCCAGCCAACAAAAGGCCCCACAAGCCGTAAATACCATCTTCATAAATCAGAGTCTTTGTGTTGACTTTTTAAAAAAGCAGTTACAAAATGAAAGAAAATAAGTGGTATGAGAGAAAATCCTTGTATGTGTGTAAGAGGGAAAACCCAATAAAGTGGCATTATACTGACCTTCTTGAACTGACTGCTTTAGCATGTGATAAATAGCAAATCAGACATCAAAAACATACAAGAAAAACTGAGCTCAAACATTTTAATTTAGTATTACTTTCTCGGGATACTGTGATGTTCTCCATCTAAAACGTCCCTTGAAGCTCTCACACATTGAGTTGGAGCTTAGGAAGGTGACTGGGTCACCAGTGGGTTCGTGTGCTGCTGAGTTCCCTACTGAAGGTGCTGTCAGGGGTGGTGGTCACTAAGCAGGTGGCTCTGGAGGGTAGGTCTCGCTCTTGGACTCTTTCTTCCTCTCTGCTGCCCAGCTGCCATAGCTCAGCAGCTTTCTTCCCCTACAGCTTCTACCATGTCACTTCTGTCTTAGAGCCAGTAACCCATGGACTACACCTTCTGAAGCTGTGAGCCAGATAAGCCTGTCCTGCTTAATGAAGCCAGTGTCAGGAATTTCACTCCAGTACCCAGAAAGCTGGTAATTACAGGGCACATCGGCACATTTTCTGTACTCAAGCAATTAAGGGCCATTATGCTGCTGCCCTGGAAATACCATCAAGGTTAAGGGCAGCCCCAAACACCCCTCTCACCTTTTTATTCTGAGCCTAATAAATGAGGCATAGAAACTGAAATGTTAGTAAACATCCTTCTTGCAAGCTCTTTCTGGATCATCTTAATCAGACCCTCATTTGCCAACCAACCACCTCACTCTGGTCTGAGCTTGCTACCCCTTCTCTGCTCTGAGGTTGCTCTTTCCATCCATCACACTGTTATCTCAGTGATTTTAATTATGGGTCTGTGTATCTGTCCTCACTCTAACTTCAGCATGACTGAGGATGTCTATTTTTATCTTCATATTCCAGGGACCCTGAGCAGCTTTCAGATGCTCAGCAAATATTTGATGAGGGAGGAGGGTCTTGGTCACCAGGCCCTCAGTTCATCATGTGATATGAACATCACTGTGGCTCTTTTAGTAGTAGTTTGAGTCCCTGTGCTCAGCTTGCTGCTGAGGGGCCACAGGAGGAAGACGATGAACTGCTGTGAACCCACCTTGCCAGCTTCCTGTGTGCAAGTCAAGCAGCCTCTCCAAACCTGTGTCCACCTGTCACGTACAGGTGACATCCCCCACAAGGGCTGTGGTGATGAGTGGTGCAATGTGCCCTGTGTGCAGTAGGTGTTTTATGGTGCACATTTGAGTTCTCAGCCCACATACCCTGCAGCCAAGCAAGCCTCCCCTCTCTCCACCCTCCCACGCAGATTCCCCCAGCCCTCAAGACCTGAGACCCCACCTCGCCGACCAACTACACTGCCCACCTTGATCTTGCAAATGTGTTGTAAACCACTATTCCCACTTTGCTGACTGTGAATCAGTCTCGTGTCTGCCACTGGATCAATTAATCTTAACCTCTGAACCATGCCCCTTACTGATCACCTGGAAGCTCTCTGGCTTTCTCCTAACAAGGTGCACACATACACAAAAATTTGCAAACAATTTCAAGATGCCAATATCCCTAGCCTCTGAAGCCAAGTGTGGTCTCCCTGGGCAGGGCTGAATGGTGCTCTTCTGTCTTTGGGTAGAGGCTGTAGAGGGTTGGGAAAGACAGGGACTGGCCATGAGCCTCCTGCCTCAGAAGGTGGCCAGTGAATGAGTGACTCCAACAGCAACTTAGGCCTTGCTGTTACCAAAGCACATACCTGGAAGGCCCCATTGCCTTCTGAGGACAAGAAGCAAAGACCAGAGCCATAAATAGAAACGTGGAAAGTCAGTAACCACGGAAATATTCCAGCCTGGCACCATCACTGTGTTCAGTCCACAGAAGCCAAAAACGGCCCTTTCCCTGACCTCCAGCCCTAACCTAACTTTTCCCTGGGCTTTGCAGCCCTTCGCCCCAGGTAAGGTGCTGGTTCCTTTGTTGAACTCATTTTTTTTCCCCCTCTCTTAATTTCTCTTTAGACTTGGAATAAAACAAGTTCACTTTCATCTCTGCCCTGCAAAATTCCCTGATTTTAGTTTTCCTGTCCTCCCCAAGTCAACAGGAAAAGGGTGTGAGAAGAAGCCATGAGCTTATGGAGGAGGTCCAGGATGGATGGATTTCCCTGGCTCATCACCAAGTCCAGTGACAGGTACCATATTTACCATCTGAAGTTTCCTAATCCATCCTATGAAACATACTTAGCACTAGACAACAATGGTTATAAGCCTTATTTCCTTTAGGATTCAAAAACTTTTAACTTCATCTTCTACTATGCAAAATTACAAAAGAAAAAGCCAAGGCTTCATGTATTCTGGGTGCTGGGACAGTGGGAGAATGGGGATGGTGGGTCTGAGCAGGGTGAGGCACCCATCTTCAGATCGTCATTGTGCCTCTTCCTGCAGCGGCTCGTGTGTGGCTAGTAAGAGTAATGCCATGACGAAGGCCTTCCTCGCTGTGATGGGCAGAGAATCCCCACCAGAACGGCCCGGCATTCTCATACTCTAGCACAACTGCAACCTGTGACAGAAACCAGGCAGCATGCAAAGAGTCAGCTTCTAATTTTATTCTGCCTCCTCAGACTATCCTAAGAGAAAAAAAGATGATAAATAGCCAGAGAGATTTTCTTGACAACATGCTTAACTGAAATTTCAAAATAAATCAGTTGTGCTGGTTTTTAAAAAGCTACAATGAAACTATCACCGGGTCGCTTGGTCTGGCTCCCAGCTGAGTTTCGGGGGAACCTGAGAGGACCGGTGGTGCATGTGACACAACGAAGCCTGAGAATGGGCCACACTGGGCAAACCTTGCAGCCCAGTTTGATTTAGTCTAACTCTCGTGTAATAACTTTCTTTGAAGTGTGGGTTGAGGCGCAGGTTAGAAGCCCGAGGCCACAGCTCGTCTTGTTCTTGTTACAACTCCGATGCCCTGCAGTCCCCGCACCGTATATCAGAGGCTCAGCGCAGCAGCCCCGACTGATCCGAGAGGAGCCCTCGCTCCCTGAACACTGAGCTCTGGGGAACACACAACAACAGGGTTGTTTGCTCGGGAAATCCTATCCGGAAGAGGCCACGGGTGGGTGCCCAGTCACCTGGAGCCCAGGAAGCCACTGCTCTCCAGGCGCAGAACAGAGGGGTAGGCATTGTACTGGAGAGGACAGGATGGTGGATGCCCCAGGCATCTCCATGATGCTCCTCTTCTGCTGCTCTTGGGCTATTTCCTGACCCAAGTGAGGGCTAGAGCTGGGGACACCTCCGGTCCCGTCTCACTCTAAACTAGCAATTCCAGCCTGTGAGGGGCTCACAGGGCCCAGAGGCTGGCCTTCCTCATGCTGTCATGCTCTGTGCCACTGCCCATGCCGGATAAGGGGTGACGCTAGCAAATCCTAACCCAGGCATGGTCCCAAAGTCTGCAGAATAGCCCTACACCACATTGCACTCGGCCTCAGGCCCAAGAAGGGAGTCTCACTGTCCTTATTTTACAGGGAAGGAGGCCATGCCAAGAAGTCAAGTAAAACTTCCAAATCTGAGAAGAACAAACCCAAAGTCAGTGTCTCCAGACAACAGTGCACACATGCCAATAATGAGCCGTGCAATGCCAGGGATGGGGCATGGCACCCCAAGGAATAGCTCCAACTGTGTCCACAGCCCCAGAGAGAAGCCACAGGGCTGGGGTGTGACCTTCACTTCCAGGATGAGGACAAGAAGAGAGGCTGATCTTCAGGCAGTGGGCAACACCAGTCCAGCCAGGGATATGGGCAGCTGTGGGTGGGAACAGTCTGCAGGCCATCCCCGGCCAAGTCCCGCCCTCCAAGCTCCAGAGCCTGCAGTGCTGCCAGGTCTTGCACTGTCTTCGGATCTGTGGAGGGTGAGGGGGCCTGGACAGAGCGAGTATGGTGGAATCAGTAGGGGCTCTCCACACGCAGATTCCACTACACTCACAGAAGGCACATGAAAACATGCACACACACACACACACATGCACACACAAAGTCAGAGCTTATTCTGTGGCCTATCATAACAGAACCACAAGCCATGGGGGTGGCACTTCACACTGAGTGTGGGCCTGCTGGTAGAGGAAGTCCTCAGGTGGCAAAAGGTTAAACAAACATCATCCACAGCACAGGTGAGCAGAGGAGCCAAAGACCCCAAGGATAAATCCCAGCTGCCCAGCCAGGCTGGGGTGGCAGAGCAGGGGCAACAGCTGCCAGCTGAACAGGACCACCTGGCAGCACTCCTAGCCACCCCAGGTTGAGGGAAGGTAAGGCAAGGAGAAGACACAGGTGACAGCTAGGAAGGTGGCGAGTCCAGGCAGCCATAACAGGTTAATAGGACCACGCTAAGACCGGGGCCCAGGCTTTGCTAACCACCCTGCGGCTGGAGCCAGGGAGGTAGAAGCACAGGGTCATATACAGCACTCCACAGTGAACCTGCCCAACAGGACAAGGAAGGCCAGCAGGGTGTTAGTGGCCTGAGATGTGACAGGTGCTGATGTTCATGCTTCTGGGGAGAACGCATGTCAAGATCCAGGCCTCTGCTTAGGGAAGCACAAGAAGCCTTTGGGTCACATCTATCTCCGGAAGGCCATGCTGCCCAAGGGGCTTATCCCTGCAGAGCCCACAAGGCCTCAAAGTCACCCCTCACTCTGGAGTTAGATTCCTGAAAAGAAAAATCACATCCGGACAGCCTCACGGATGCAGGCTGGACAACTGGAGAAAGCCAGCTCCAGTACCACTTGCAGCAGAACCCCGGCTAGCTGTGCTGAAGACACAGAACAGGTGGCTCCAAAGGCTTCCAAGTCATAGGGATGGGGGGGATGCCTCCTTGTCCTGAGGTCCACTCTCTTGGGGGACCCCAAAGGGGCCTGCCACAGTCCTGTCCTTCCAATGCCCCTGCTCAGCAGATAACTTACTGAGAATCTGGGACAGAAAATGCTCTTCCGTGACATGAACAGTACTGTCCATCACGCTGGTTCTGCCCAAGGCTCGAGGAGGACTCAAAGGCCTTTTCTTCTTCTCACTCCATGATCCCTGCTTCAGCTGGAGCCATTGCTTGCCCTGATCCCCCTCCCCCTGGGGCCTCCTAAGTGTTCCTGCCTCCATCTCAGTACACCCTCAGCAGAGAGCACAGCATGGCCCTCAGAAAGCACTAACACCAGAGGCGTGCTCCTTCCTTATAACGGCTCCCAAATGACCACATGAAATAGCACCAGCTCTTAACACTGCAGCCAAAGCCTCGTGGGCTCCTGTTCTTACACACAAATACACACACATGCATGTCATGCTGCGGGGACATCAACCTGCACGCTGTCCCTTGTCACGGAAATGCCTCCATCCTCTCGCAAACCCCTGCAGACTGGAGAAACTCCTATGTAGTTTCCATGCAGCACAGGCTGGCATGGGCACAACCTTTGAAGAAACTTTCTTTTCTCTGCACGCGCAGCCCACACCAGCTCCCAGCCCTGCTTCTGCCTTCTGATCTGCACCTGCATGGCTTATACATGACTGTATCACAGCGATCATTACACTGTATTGAAACATAGGCCTTTGCTGCTGTTCTTTGGCTCCAGTAACAGCCACCTCTGTTAGGTCATCAAAGGAACCTCATGAACACGTCTACATGTGCTGTTGTACAGGACTTTGTCTTATAACACACACAAACCCCACATTCTACTGTGGAAAACAAAGTTAAACTCTTGGGGCTGTTTGGTAATTTTAAGGGAAATAAAAGGGTCCCACGGCCAAGGAAAAAAGGTTCAGAATGGACAAAGGGACAGAGTTTCAGCACATAAACTTCCACCATCCTTTCGCTTGTATCTTGAAAAACTTTGATGAAGAAGCTGGTCTCAAGGAACACTGGACCTCGAGTTGGTCTCCAACTTTTACCATTTGCTAAGGGTCTAAAAAGCAAGTCGCAGTACTGGGATGATCCAAAGAAATATCATTTTGCCATACAGAATTATAAGTTACACATATAAGAACAGCACTAATAAGCATTAATTCACATTATGCACAATGGTAACTATAAATGGAGCGAAGGGATGGTGTGCACTTACTGAGTCTTAGGTGCTGGAACTATTCTAAACACTTGACTCCAAAGTCCTTATGGAGGTCTGAAGTGCTATAGGCATGTGAGTATTCTACATGCTAGGGTTCAGTAGTGTGCAAAGTGACTAAAACCTCTGCCCTCTAAGAGTTTATATTTTGCAGGGGAAGCACAATAAGTGAACAGACAAAACAATGCTAGATGCTCTTAAGTGCAGTAGAGAAGGGTAAAGCAGTGGGGGTGGAGCGGTTGATGGCTGACAATCCTCCTCATACTGTAGCCGATGGCATTGAGATGGGGTTGTGGCAAAGACACCCTCTCCATTTGTCTGGGCAAGTGACAGGCAGAACTGTCACTTCTGAGCTGGAAGAGTGTGGCAGAGGCAGCATCTGGGAGGGGAGGAATCCAGAGTCCGACCTGTATTAGACTTGAGGTGCCCACTACCCAGGCGAGTGGACGTGCGGTGCAGGTGGTGAGGGGAGACAACGCTGGGGTCATGAACTCAGGAGGAACCACCATACAGGTGGTATTTAAAGTCATAACCTGGAGGAAATCATGCCAGAGAACCAATACAGATGGAAGACCACCAAGCACTAAGATCAAGGATACGCCAACATTTACAGACCAGACAGTGATTCGACAAGAAACTGAGGAGGAGGAGAAAAGAGCAGACAGGACAGTGAGGCGTTCTGCAAACCAGGATGAAGAGGAACAGATGGCACCACCAATAGGGCAAACAAAGAACTAAGAAGTGCTCACAGCACTGAACCACACAGACAGAAGAGCCAAGCCCAGGGGCCCGGTTTCCGCAGAGACACAACAACCACATGATTAGTGTTACCACTGCTCCCAACAGGTGGAAACCCAGCCACGGGAGATAAGGGACACTTACTAGGCCATGTGGCAAAAGGGGGCAGAGATGGGGCCCGAGCTCAGGAAATATGGTTTTTACTGTGCACCCTAGGAAACGAGGAAGACAGCAGCACAGAGCCCTTCCATGGAAGCTGACTGACTGGATGGTGAGGAAATTATGCACACTAGTGAGCTTCATGCTGGCAGATTCATATGCGCATGTGGTGAGGACTGATCGTGCCCCTTCCCGCTTCTGCCCCTTCCTCCTCTTTTCTGATGGGCTTTTACTTTCATGTCCTCATCTCTCCCCCTCTCTCTGTACGGTTCCTCTCTTCCCTCCTCCTCCTTGCCCTCCTCTCCCCAGATTCCTCATCTGAGAGAAAACATGTCATATTTGACTTTATGAATGTGGCTATTTCATTTAACAAGATGCTCTCCAGATCTACCCACTTTCCTGCAATGCCATGACTTCTTACCTGATGGCTGAACACTTTCCATGGTCCACACACAACACTGCTGAGGAGAGCTGGGGCTGCTTCCTACACTCACTCCTGACGGCCATCGCATGCTTCCTCTCGACTGCACGCTGACTTCAATTCTTTCAGAAGACACTGAGGAGTAGAGTCAGATCACATGGTAGCTCTACTTGCAGTTTTTGAGGACCCTTCAGAGTGGTCTCCATAATGGCTCTACTAATTTACATCCCCACCAACAGTGTGGAAGGGTCCCTCTTTCTGCAAATGCTCTGTTTTTTTGTATTGGAATGAGACAGAATATCGGTGACAATTTGTTTTGGTGTTTTGCTGTTTTTGTTTTTTGAGACAGGGTTTTACTTTGTAGCCCAGGCTAGCCTTGAACTCACAGTGGTCCTCCTGCCTCCGCATCCTGAGTGCTAGGATGACAGGCATGCACCATCATGGCCAGCTTGGTGACATTTCGATTTGCCTTTTCCTGATACCTAGAAAGGACTTTGCATGTATTTATTTGCCATTTGTACTTCTTTTAAGAAGTGTCTGTTCAATTCATTTCTCCTTTTAGTGATTGGTCTGTTTGTTGATTGGTTGGTTTGCAGTGTTTTTTAATTCTTTACATATTCTGTGTATTATTTCTGTGTTTGAGGAGTAGCTACCAAAGATTTCTTTCCCATTCTGTAGGCCAGCACCTGAATGTTCTCATTAACCGTGATTATCATGGACCTCTACCTCCCTTCCTTTTCCTCAGCACAATCTGCTATACAGCTTTTTGTTCCAAAACAGGGGGAAAGGGCACAGATTGGCTCCGAAATTCCACTTTCATTAATGCGCACAGTGGTATCTGCCTATAATTGCAGCTGGCCAGGAGGCTGGGGCAGGACAGCCACAGGCTGACAGGAGGAGTTCAAGTTCAAGGCAAGCCTGTGCCACTCGGTGACACCCTGTCCCAAAACAAAAGATAAGAGCTGGAAGGTAGCTCAGCGGTACAGTATCATGGATTCAATCACTAATACCTCAAATAAAATAAAAATCTCATATTTAAGGAGACTTTGTGGAAGCTCACAGCATGTGTTCAGCTGGGCTGGCAGGAGGGGGTGACTGTACAGGTGACGTCATCCACTAGCATGAGTAGTACAGGCCTACAGCACAGATATGCTTCGGGATATGACTGAACTGTCTTTTGCCCTGGACAAATATCTTCTATAGAGGTTCAGTGTAGTAGTTTATTGCCTAGAAAAGAGAATTTTGTGTTCCACTGCCAAGGTATTAGTACCTCTTTCCAGTTCAAAAGGACATTATTTTCTTCTTCAGTGCTGAAGGAAAGTACTTGTTTACTATGCTCACATCTCCACAAGAAACTGGCATCCTAACAGTAAAGGCTTATAAAACTATATATGTACTCTGGAGACCAAAGACCAGCTCTCTATAAAAATGGAGCAGCACATGGTGGCATATGCCTGGAATCCCAGAACTCTGTGAGGCCGAAGCAAGATGATGACGAATTTAAGCCCTAAGAAATGTAGCAAGACCCTCTCTCAAAATGAAAAAGTCTGAGACGCTAACTCACTAAGAAGGTTCAATCCCCAGTGCCACAAAAAAGAAAAGAAGAAGAAGAAAAAAGGAATGCATTATATTCTGGAACCAGCAAGATGAATAGTAAATCTAAATAATGCATCAGGAAGAATCACAGCCCCACCATTCAGGGACTTCTTGCATAATTCTGGGAGAGAAAATTTTAACGGAGTAATTAATTTCTGAAATCAACTCCAGCCTTAGTGGGAGCATTAACGAGCCAGTAACACACAACTCATACACTTTGGGCATCTGAGCCCTGTTACCCAGCTCAGCATCAACCGGGGGTTAAATGTACAAGTCTACACTCAGGAAGCTCCTCTTCAGATCACTGTGCCCTGGCAGCTACTCTGCCCATAGATTCCAGTGGCCAAACTCAGTTCTGCACACATGGATCCACTGGGGTTTTGGAGGCAATGAGGAATTTATCGTAAGCTAATTGCTGGTATAATTGCAGGTGGTCACTTTTAACTTCGCTTCTATACTAATTCACTATCTTAGAGTGTTTTGACAAAAGCTGCCAGTGTTTTCCCAACTCTCTTAAGTCCCAAATTTCCCACAATTCTTGAAGTCAAAAATGACTACTAATGTGTTTAATTTTGTTCTACTCCAAAGATAAGCCTTCTTCCCCATCCATGGGCCACACCACTCGAGGCACAACTCAGTTTCCCTTTCTCTCTGGGTTCCACCTAAGCTTGTTTTAATGTCCCCATCTATGATGAACCACATGATAAGCAGACAGAAATATGAATTCAGATGCTGGGATGCTACAAGTTCTTCTGGGGACAGGTTCTTCCAGGGTCTGGCTGTCCACTCCACTATCACCCACCATGTTCACACACCATGATCTAAGCCCCAAATAGATCTGAGTTTCCACTTCAGATTCTCAGTGAAGGTCACATCACACTGTTCTCCTCCACCCAGGTGCACCACAGATAGCTCCTGTCCCGCCATACCAACCCACTAGCATTGCACAAGTCATGTCCACTTACTTTTTCCTTTTTAGCCAGCATGGGAAGGAGATGGAGAGGACAAAAGGCAACAACATCCTCCTAACGATGTGAAAACAACTTGATTTTTCCACATAGATCCAAGACTGGCTCTTATACACTGGAAAAAAAAAAAAAATCTGCCTCACAAAAGAAAGACTCAGATCAGAAGATTACAAACTAAGAGCACTTCCCACTGATGGCAAAGAGCCACACGACAACTTATGGAGCAGCTCAAAGCTTAGGGACATTTGAGAATTACATACACTAAGCAACCACCTCCCTTTTTTGATGAAACACGAACCTGAATACAATGAGCAAACAGCGGATGCTTTAAATTCTGCCCATCGCAGGTAACCTCCCCAGCAATCCACGGATGAAAATGTGGGTTTTCTTTTGCAGCAAAAAGCTTAAACATAATCTTATTACTATCCTAGGCACCTATTAAGTATGATTGAAACAACGCCCATTGGAAGTCTTAAAACCTTAACCACCAGTTTTACTTCTAAAATAAAGTAAACTGCCAAAAGTTCTGATAAAAGTGACAATTTATATTTTTAAGTAGTACAACTGGAATTTTCTATAGCTGTAGACAAAGGAATTCTTACCCAGATAAGTAGAAGAGCACCAATAAATTTAAGGTAGCTTATGCAAGTTAGGCACTAATGAATGTCATCTTCTGTTTTGTCATGAAAAAAGATCTTTCTGCTGCTAAAGGAGACTGATTTAGATTATGAATAGCTGTAGTGATTTGCAAAAATGGCTCCAGAGAGATAGAATGAGACTCCATATACTCATGGCACTTGAGGTTTCTGCCCTTTTTGTTGAAAATTAATTTGTCCTGTGGGTTATTGGATTCTAGCTCAGCCAATGTATATTGCTCAGTCATCACAAATTTACTTAAAATTTAGTGTAGCTGAAGTTCATTCAACAAGACAAAAGTCTACAGTTGAAAGCTTCTAAAAATCTTTTTAAAAAACTGGCTAACAGAGTAATTGAAAGTGCTGGTGTCTAAGTAGATTCACATAATGTTTTGCAGGTATCAATATATACTATATTACTATGTTAGAAATAGATTTTTCACTGTTTCCCAAGATAAAGCGGATAGGGAGGATTTATCACCCTTTGAAGAGAGGACATGTGGGTTGATGGTTCCATATTCTGAAAACGTTTAAATCCCTAAATTCGTGTCTGATTCTGTAGCCTATAGCACATATTTCATTCATTCCCACACTATAACAAATATTTTAAAACAAAAAGATTATTCACCTCTTACTGCTTCCAACCCCTAAAAACATTACAATTGGAAACATTTTAAAGTATAGATGGCCTGTCTCCCCACGTGACCCACTCTCACCAGAGGCGACTCGCTTCCTCCCCCGGATGCCGGACAGACCCACCTCACCGGCCAGGTGAGGCTGCCAGAGCCCGCCCAGAGACTGCATCCGGGTCAGAGGGCACAGGGCTCAGAGACCGGAAGACGGCCTAGCTCCGAAGAGGCTATTGTGACAAGAAATAAAGGGACATGAGAAGATAAAGGCCTGCATCTTTGCTCTGCACACGTCTACATTTGTATACCGTTTCATACATTAAACCCAGTTTAAAATGAGTGTGGCAGACGAACAGGACTCAAAGAACCGAGATCGCCCCTGAGAAGCTGGTAGGGCCGTGGGGAGACTCCTAATTAAATTAATGGCACACAGACGACAACAAACACTGCGCGCTCCTTGAATTTACAGATGAAAGATTACTAGATAATAAGACTGTTTCCTATTGAAATGTTATATTAATTAATTAATCTTAATTACCACAGAGTAATTAAGAGCTAAACCACGACGGTAAAAGCATCTCATCACGGCGCTGCAGGGCTGGGGCAGCGAAGCTCGGACCCCAGCCGGACGGACGGACGGACGGACGACCGGCCGACCGCAGCTCCGGGCCGCCCGGAGGACGCCGCGCCCCACGCCTGCCTCTCGCGGTGGTGGTTTCTGCCAGGGCCACCGTCCCCACCACAGGCGCGCGCCTTTCCCCCTCCTGACTCCGGGGAGGCGGCGCCACTCGCCGCGACCGGACACTCCGGGCTGCAGATGTCTGAGCTTTTAAAAAACGCTAAAAGTGAACTTGCGCGTCGGGTGGAAACGACCGCGTGGCCTGCGACAGGATGCGGGCCCTTAGTGTGCAGAGGCGACTGCTTTAACGGACTGATGATAGAAGTTTAGAAAATACCACCGAGGCAGAGGTTACAAAGCCCCTCTAAGCAAGCCCTCTCCTTCGAAAGCGGCATCCGCAATTGAAACTGGCAGACCACATTTCTCGGCTTCAAGCAGCTCTGTCATCCCGTGAGCAACGTGTCTGCCACTTCACCCGCTAGCTGGAGCTGAAAGACATGGACTTGGAATCGGAGAATCAATAGAACACTTAATGGACAATTAGGAGAACAGCTGTAGGACTGTCAGCGGCCCATCTGTACACGGCTCCGACGGCTGGACACGCTGCTCAGGGCGCCGGCCTGCCACAAACCTCCCTTTCAGTTCTCATTTAATGTGAATATAGTGTTCTTTTTCATTACAAATTTTAACACGTGTAGAAAATTATGGAAATTGCTTAAGCTATTTGTCAACTTATATCATGTGAATTGATCAATAAATTTCACTACTTTGTTGTTAATGTAGATAAATTTTGGCATTTAATTAAGCTCCAGCGAAAATGTGGCCACTTTTAATTTCAACAGATGCTGTTGTTCCATTTGTAATACATAACTACAGGGTAAATACAACCCAATCAGGAATTATCACTAAATATTTATAGACAACATCACAATTCAGAAAACAGACACAAAAGATTTTTACAGTGAAACAATTACTGTGTGCAAAATCTGAAATAGGTGGTGATGAACTCTAATAGGAGCCGTGCACAGAATCTTAACACTGCAGCTCCACAAAAGAATTGCATATGTATATTCCCTGTCGTCATCCTGCCTCCTCGGCTCTCTGTGCAGCAGAAATAATATCAAATTCTTTTCACAGGATATTCCTAAATGTTCAGGGATGGCTCCCTAAGTTTGCAAAATTAAAATAAGACCCCACCCTTCTGCATTTCTGCTTGTTGGATTTATTTGGACACAAATTGTGCAGCTTCTCTTACTGGCTAGAGAAAGACCTTCAGAGCTTACTTGCTGCACAAACATGATTTGGGTTTGGGCCACATGGCCAGTCAAGGGGCCTGGGGTGGGAGGCGGAGGGGCGGCAGACAATGGGAAAGCGCAGTGGACTCCTCAGGCGCTGCCCAGCTCCTGACAGCCACAGCCCCTAGCCTGACCCCGGTGGTGCGGTCTGACGTGATGGACTGCCGCATCTCATTTGAGGGGCACAGGCCGCCTGCCCCTTCTGCGGGTGCCTGCAGGAGGGGGCCGCAGAGCACCAGCGAGGTCTGTCTGCAGAGCTCAAGGAAAGGTCCTGGCTGCAGTAGGTGCCTGTGTATGAGTCCTTGGTAAACGCAAAAAAAATAAATTGTAGCAAAATCAAAGCTGATCCCTCATTCCTATTTTTCTCTGGGTCAAATTGGCACCATTGCTACACAGGCAGTTTGGCTCTTCCTGCCATTCTGGCAGAGGAGAACCTGGTCAGAGATGCTCTCACAGTTCCAACTCGGCCAGAGAAACCAGGATGAACAGCCAAAGGGAGAATGGACAGGGGCTGCTTGCTGTACCAAATTACTCATCTAATTTCCCAGCCAGAATTCTCTTTCTGACTCTTTCTCACTTTTTAATCGTTCTTTTTATTCTAAAATTTAAATTTCCTAGGACTTAAGGCCTTTTTTTTACATCACTAAAAAAGTAAAAGAGGCAGAAAAATCTACAGGAGTTGACACATGATAATTAAGCATCTTTTTTAAAATTTCGGAAATCAGAGGTTTCACAAGAGTCATAATACAAGTGTTTTCTGAGCACGTATGTCTGTAACTTTGTGTTTAGGGAAAACTGAAAAAAAGTAACTTATTGCTTAAACTAAACAAATAATAGCATTTCTTGAGTTTCTTATATGGACATGGAAGAGTTAAGAAACTTAAGTAAAAGACTGAGAAACAAAAATTAATATCCTAAAGACTTCAGATTGTGGTGTATTAGAGACATCGCAAAAGTCTGTGCCCTTTCTCTCTCGGTGAGTGGAATCTCCTCCCTGTGGCCGAGTCTGCCCTCCACTGTTTAGCTCAACAGAAATGAGTGGAGGGGAAGCTGCCAGGTCCTGCCCCAAGTCCTCAGGCCTGAGCGGCCCTGCTTCTGCATTCTTCACCGTCAGGTCCCGCCCTCCTGTGGAAAAGGCAGGTGAAACAGACACCCGCCGACTCGGCACTGAGAGAGCAACCCTGAAAGATGAACGACCCAGTAGGAAGCCAAATTCCCAACTCCCAGCTTCACAGAGCGCAAGAACTTAGAGCTGAGCTCACCGGAGCCACAGCACCACGAGGCGCAGCAGGTCTTTCCAGTGAGTTCGGATGATTTGTTAACAGCAACAGAGAAATGCATTCGAGGTTTCCTAATAAAAATGACAGCTGGCAAGAGACAGCTATTTTCCTATTTCTCTTACAGGTGTGATCCAATAACAAACGAAAAGTCAAGACACTAACTGGAAAGAGGAAACTATTTTGAACACACTAGACTAGACAGATTCTCACTGCCGTCACGTCATGCTTCCCTCAGCCCCACACTCAGACTCAGTCTTCGACAAACACTCCATCCCTTTCTGGACACTCATCCTGAAAAGCAACTGATCACAACGGAGTTAAAGACCCCAGCAAATGTTCCACGATTTATATTAAAGTTGCCAAACATTAACACTTTGGGGAAAAAAATGTCTCCCAACTAAATGTACAAACTAGAAAAATTGCAATTTATTACAGGTAGTAGCTGTGTGATTCAAACAAGTTATTTTGTCTCTTGGGACTTTTTGGATTTCCTCATCTGTAACAAAACGACACTGCCTGCATTGTAGGTTCTGGAAACTTTTGCTGTCCTTCAGAGACATAGGTCATTCTTTCAGGTGACTCCAACTCTTGCTACCCCCTTTTGTTGTGAACTAAAAAGTCCTCCATTGCTCAAGGCAGAAATGAACATACCCTTAATCTAACATTCACTCCCTGAATAATTGAGGTGGTTGTATAATTAACTTTCTCTCAGAAAGCATAATCTTAATTTTTATTCCCTTATTCTCTAAACACCAAGGAATATGACAAATTGTCTCCTCTGTGAGGCCCTAAGTGAACATCCACTCTTCACAAGACTCCTGGGGAGTCATTGCCTGGTCTGCTGTGGACCAGACCTGGGAGGGACCGAGGCGCCTCTGACCCACGGATTCTTAGCTCCTGCTAACGCTGATGCATGAAATTACTCTGAATTTCAACGGATCTTCTGTGAAACCTTGCAAATAACCTCCTGTACATTTCCACGCATGATCTGGAGCTGAATCTGGATGCATAGCTTACAGGCTGGGATCCTTGGACAAATGGCTGCATGGAAACCTCCAGAAAGCACAGATTTCTGTTTATGGCATAACAAGCGTCTGTATAATGTGTACCAAGTGCCAGAATAGCAAGCACCAAATACATTTGTTACTGGAATAATGTGAGCTAACTCACGAGAGACAGGCACTCTTCTGTCTCAGTTTCAGAGCTTTCCCTCTGGCCAGTGGTTCCACCTTCTCCCCATTACTTTGTTTTGCTGTTTATCTAACAAAAACTACTTGGCTCCTTGTTACTAATAAGAAATGAGCCATCTACGTGACAAGCACAAATCAAAGGTAGAATTACTACATATGCCTAAGTCATGGATCCCAGCAAAGTAGAGACAATCACGGTTCCCATGGAATAGTACGCTTGACCCTAAGATGAGGGCCTTTGGAAGCTGGGCCAGCTTGTGAAGCCTTCTACCTTGGCCACATGCTTTGATGAATATTTCCTAACAGAAAAGCCAAGGAAATCTGATTCTAGGAATCCCTGCAGAGTTTTCAAAATGCTCTCTGGTAGTAGAATAAAACAAAGACGTCCTAGACAATTTGCTCCAGGTCAATCAGTGTTCAAATTAAAATTAGAATTCACAGTGCAAAATGTGAAAAAGTTTAGTTGGTGAAAAACTAGAAAAAGTTTGGTTAACACGATAAAGTAACATTAGCAAACAAGGTATATATAATCTGTATTCTCAGTCTTCCTTCAGGGAACTCAGGCTTAATTTGCAACAAGCCAGAAGAAGAAATCTTATAAAATCAATGCTCTTAAAGACCAATATCAAAGCTGCCCAGGGGTCCTGAGCACCTGACCTGCTGCTGCCCCTTTGCAGAATCAATTCCCGTTCCCTTTTGTATGAACACACTGTTAGTGTGAGGGCGGTGCTGTTTGATACCCAGCAGTACCCTATCCACGCCTCATCACCCGGTTCTGGGAGACTGCAATCCTGGGTCTCTACCCAGACCAGACACAAAGATCTATGTTTCAAACAAACCTGTTGTCACAGAGCGCTAATCTATCTGTTAGTGAAGATAACACCAAGGAGACACAGTATGATAAGGCTTAAAAACAGGAGAGAATTTGGGAAATCTGCCAGACAGGAGTCCAAGCTTAATGACAAACCCTGGCACTGTGCATTTGCTAGGTACCTGATAACACGTGGGATAGGACACAAGCTCATGTCAACCCACACTGGCAGGCCACGCACGGATGGCATGCAGGGGGCAGCCTAGCATCGAGAGCCCGAACCTCAAGACAGAGCCAAATGCATGCTGACAGCCATCATCTCTTCTCACTCCCCACCTTGGGAAGAGGAAGACAGGAAATGGTGGGTGACAGGAAGCACAAAGGGAGTGTGTGAGACACCTTCCTACGGGCACAGTCAGGGAGCAAGGGTAGGTCTCAGTCTTACTCAGGACTAGACAACAGATTAGTGAGCCACCCTAACTTTGCTGTCAGGGAGCCTGCACTTGGGATGAGACTGAGGGCTCTACGCGGCCTCTACCTTCCTACCTGAACGTAAACAACAGTATTGATAAGGCCAGGAAAGTAAGTCCCCACTCTCCGCGGCAGTCAGGCTGACCGCAGTCACGGGCCATCTGCGCTGGGGAAGACCCTGACCTGAGTTAGAGATACAGGTTGGTTCGGTTTCCACGGCCTGTCAAGTAACTTGAAGGGATCACAGAGAACTGAGGGTCAGTTCTTGAGAAGTGGATATGTACATGTGCATAGAAAATGTGTATTAGAAGTATATTAATACAATTCAATCTCAACACATTTAATTCTTAAATGCTACATATACTTGTTTAATCTCCCATTTTAAAAGTAGAAAAGGTTAGATTATAACATCAGGTTAGCTCTCTTGAAGCAGGTAATAATTAAGTTGATTCACTGTTGCAATTACTGTCAAATCCCCCTTAATTACCAGAGGTTTTATAGCGGCTTCATTACACGGCGGCTGTAATGCACTGTGGCCCCGAGGAGCGCTGCTGCAGGAATTCTGCAGAGCATGGATAATTCTAACCTGCGGTTACGGCTTCGAGCGAAGGCTCCTACACTGAATTTATCTTTTTTTGACATTTCTCCCTGTTACTCAAGTAGTTAAACCGAGGTAACATTGCTAAAATACTCACCTAACTTTGAAAGTTAGAATTGATTTCTCCATAGATATTAAAAACAAAACAGAAAAGAGAACACTGGAGAATGGACGATTATTGCCGAACAGGCTTAAATTTTGTTTAATAATGAATCTAGATTTATCACACTCAAGTAGATGTGTGCTCTACAATTTAAATCAGAAATGTATCATATTTCTACTGCTGGTGGATATTTTGTACGGTGATCAGGAAAAAAATATTACTGAATCCTTGATAGATAATTTTAAGGAGGACCACGATTCCTTTTTATTTATTAATGATTTTCCAACTAACTTCTGGGGAAAGTAATCATTAAAATAAAAAGGTCATTTTTAAGTCCTGCTATCGCTGCTTGTTTTCACTGGGAAAATCTTTACAAATCAGATTCTGTGAAACGAGTAAAGTTCAAAGCAGCGGCCGGATGGCGCTCGCGGGCCTCTCCTGACCAGGGCCCATTGCGAAGAGGGCTCAGAAAGGGCCCGGTGTCCGGGACATCACGGCAGCTGTGTGCCAGTGAAGGGCCTGGCTTTGTACAGCGATACAGTTATTAAATCTCTCCAGAGACGATGACTCATTAATCAAATATTCATACATCTCTGTAAATACACTCTGAACAGAGATGAGCCTCGGAGCTGGGCGCCCAGCACAAGCGCTCTTTCATGTGACACTGACAGCCCTGAGAACACGGGGTCCTGTTTTGCATTTCTAATGCACTATGTACTCGCGAACACTCCATTCCCTAAAAACAGGACACAAACGATCTTACTGACTGCGAGTGTTAGATGGTCATAATTAAAATTACTCTGCTATTGCTTCATACCATCTTTTTTTAAATTAAAGACAGTGAATCGATTCTTCTGTTCTTTGTTTACCATCAAACGAGTAATTTTTTCCCAGGCGGATGAAGAAACCCAGGGCCATGCTCCTATTAATACAAGAATTTGTATTAGCATGGAAACAACAAGTCGCTACTTAAGCCAGGGAGACCAAATAACTTAACATATTAGCAGACATGAACTTGCTATATTTTGCAAAGTCCTCAGTCTGTTTTATACCGTGGAGAGTTTCCCCCGCCCTGCTGTATGGTAACAAAAGGTCTTTTCAATCGCAGTCTCTGGAAAGTCGGGGTCTGGAGGCCAGGCGAAGAAGAGAGGCTCAAAATGTCACCCTGTCAGGCCACCAGATTCTCGCCTCAGGGCAGGCAGGATGTGCCCCTCGGAGGGAGCAGAGAAAGGAACAGCTTAAATAAACTTCCGGTGCAACCTGGAACCTGGTGTCCGGAGCGACAGACGGATTCCTAACACCGCTAGCAAGAGGTGGGTCTGTCGGGCGCTGCCGCTCAGCTCCTCCGCCCTGCTGCTCTCTCTGCCCAGTTTTCCTTTAGCCGCTTCCTGATTCCCCTCAGAAGTCAAGTCCCTTTTCCCTCCATGGCGCCCTGGGTCGTGCCTGCCAGTACGCATCCCATCGGGCGATGGCGAGCCCTGTCTACACCCTCTCAGCTTGCATCACGGGGTCTCAGGCCCTGGCCGAGGTGGCTCGGGGCGCCCCATGCGTGCGGCCGCTCAGGCCTCCCCGCGGTGCTCAGACCCTCGGCCCACACTCCGGAGCGCCGCAGCCCGCAGTCAGCTCTTCCTGTCCTTCTCGGCCTACTCTTCCTCTAACTTCTTCACCCTCAGCGGACGTCTGCTAAAGCCTTTGGGAGCCCCCAAAAACACGCTCTACAATTCGGTTGAAAAAACACATGGCTAAAGGAACAGCTAACTACCACAGGAAAACATCTCTGGTTCCTCAGAGTGATAACTGCACTCTGATAGCAGCGACTGCACTCTGATAGCAGAAGGAAACGCTATTCTTCAGTTAAACGTTAGTGGAAACACAGGTCAGCTTCCCCGTCCAGCTTCCCAGGCCCTGAATTCTCTTCTGAGCGCATCAGCTTAAGAAGACCTGCAGAAAACGATCTCCCTTTTCTTAGCCCCATATAAATGCACTAAGTAAAGCCCAGCGCTCCAATCCCTACACCACAGGATTTTCTCCTTCATGGCACTTTCCCTGCATCTGCTGCAGGCTGCCAATCCATAGAGCAAGTGAAGACACAGAGCCCCAAACCCCAGACAGGCAGCTCCATCCCAACCCCACTTTCTTTCAGAAAACACCTGGGACCAACTCAGCACCTCTGTCACGTCGGCAGCCTGCCTATAAACCGCACCAGACACTGAGGCCTCACCTAAAACGCCACCTCTCCAGCAAGACTGCTGCAAACGCAGCCCTCTGAAGCCAAGTGTCCTTCATCTCATAAGACTTCTGACGTCTTTCCTCCTGTTGTGTTTCTGTGGCTTTCCGTCCCTGAGCTTTCTGTCTCTGTGCTCCCGACAGAAGTGACGCCACTTTTTAAAATTTCAGTGTGTTCTGTGGAGCCGTAAGGGATGCTCAGTCCTGGATGGGTCAGCAGGTCTGTCTTTCCTTCCTGACTCTTAGACACTCCTCCTCCATGGATTCAGCTCCACTGTTCCCGGGAGTAGGTCATTAAGTGACCTGGTCACTAAATGGGGAATTGTGTGTAGTATGTACATTACAATATTTGGAACAAAGAAATGGTCAAAGGAAACTCCAAGCTGAAGACTTTGCTTCTGTTTGCATAACTCTCCCATGCAGCACTGACCTATCATAGAACCTAAAACCACACGCTGTCCTATACAACCCAATCAGAGAGAAGTGCCCTGTTGTATAAACATGGTGCCTGTACAAAAAAAAGGCAGAGGCTCTATAAATGAGACATACAGAACTGTACTAAAAACAAAATGGTCATAAGTCCAAGGAGGGTCCTCACAGTTTTTAAACAGGTCATTACACAAGGAACTCAGTCTCTGTGCAAAAGACTTTTAAGGCCTTTCCAAACCTCAGGACAGACCTGGATGAGAGTGACAGGACTTACAGACCACTGACCATGTGCGGGACACATTGTACAACTGCTTCCTCCTGCACAGGTCACTGGCTGTGATACTTCAGGTTGCTCAAGGTCATATCGATACTAAGTGATAAAGTCCCAGCTGGGACAGAGCCAGCCTGACCACACATCTAATCAGTGCATGATGGGTGTTAGGTGAAGAAATTAAATATCCGGTTCTCCCTAAATATAAGAATTCCCAGTTTTCCCAAGTGGTGGTACAGAGTGGCTAGGGAAGGCCTTACTTCTGAAGCATTTGCCTTGGCCAAAGCTGTGGTGTGACGTGTTCTGGAATCTGACCTGTCTACTACAGCATGGTCTCAGTTATTGGAGTTACACTTTACATGTTTCATTTTCTAAACATGGACCATCAGTGTTTTGGCATAGCCAACTTTACGTTATGTTAAAGATCAATAAAATCTTATGTTATAAAACTGAAGACTAAAAAATAAGCAAGGAAAAACTGGGTGAAACTGACAAATTCCTAAAATTTCTGAGAAAAATTTGGTATTGCCAAAGCAATCTTGGAAAAGAACAAAGCTGGAGGACTTACACTGTCCAATTCTAATTTTCACTAAAATGTCGCAGTCATCAGATGTGTGGTACTGGCACAGGACAGATAAGTGGGACAGAATCGAGGCCTCTGGGTAGAGCCAAGCAGGTGATGGTGTGCCGGTCATGTGCAAAATGCCATGGGAAGGGGAGAGGGGCTGGCAGGGAAAAGGAAGGAGGAGAAGAGAACTGAATTTAAAGTTCAGAACAAAATCCTGATGCAGCTGTCAACTTGTCAAAAATGCCAACCACCATCAACAGGAGACAGAATAATCTTTCCCACAGTGGTGCTCAAACAACTGGATATCTACATGCAAAAGGATACATATAAATCTACCTCACACCATGAGCAGAAATCAACCAAAATAAGCACAGATCTGAAAAGTATAAAACTCTTAGAAGGAAATATGGCTTTAAATCTTGTTGATTTTGGGTTGAGCGATGGTTTCTAAAATATGACACCAAAGTACAAACCAAAGAAAAAACAGAAAACAGAGAAATGACATTATCAAAATTAAAAGCTTTTGTTTCAAAGAACATCATCATAAAAGTAAATCCCACCGAATGAGAGAATGTCTATAAGTCATGCAGTTGGTAAATGACTTATATCCAGAATAGGCAAAGAATTACAACTCAGTAATATAAACTGTGTAGTTAAAATGAGCACTAACTTCATGAGTGACTAGGAAAACAAAAGCAAAACAGAGAGGTGCTCCTCATGAGTACTGTGATGGTCAGGCTAAGTAAGATCAAAAGGGCGGATAGCACCCAGAGTCGGTGAGCACACAGCCAAGCTGGGTCCTCCGCGGCCGAGGACAGGACCGAAACGGGGCACACACTCTGGAAAACGCATCATGGTTCTACAGTCCACATGACTAACAACTGCAGTTCCCAGGAGAATTGAGAACACACCGTGCCACATACGAACTCCCAGGTACGTGGATCTCAGAACAACGTGACTCCAGATCGCAGAAGATGCGGCAATGACCCATCCATCGGTCAGTGAATAGACAAGTCAGCAAATCCATCCAAGGGAAACGGAATCACAATCAACCATGTGCCCGGACACACCCCAGCCCAGATGACCCTTGAAAAGGTCCCCGTTGAAGGTGACAGACAAAAAAGGCCACACACTGTGCGAGTCCATTCTGAAAGCCTCCAGAAGAGCGAGTCTGGAGTCGGAAGTGGAGGGGTGGAGAACAGGGCGATGGTGAGCGTCACGGGGTGTGTTAGGGATGAAGGCCTTCTGGAATTCCACGGTGGTCACCACTTCATGAGTCTTGACTGTATTACCCAGGAGACTGCACACTTCAGGAGGGTGAACGGTCTCATCTGTGAACTATACCTCAACAAGCGGTTTAAAGAAGAAAGCCATGGGCCGGAGATTTAGCTCAGTGGTTCCCGCGCCTGCCTCGCAAGCGCAAGGTACTGAGTTCGATCCCGGTAACCACATAGAATGCTGGGCGTGGTGACTCACGCCCACCAACAATCAATACCACATACCACAGTGCCGGGTGTGGTGGCTCACGCCTGTAATCCCAGCACTCGGGAGGCAGAGGCAGGAGGATTGCTGAGTTCGAGGCTTGCCTGGGCTACATAGTGAGCTCAGAGCCAGCCTGAACTACAAAGCGAGACCCTGTCTCAAAAGAAAAAAAGAAGAAAGCCATGAGCTACCCTCTCCTGCACCTGGACAGCTCCAGTCTGAGTGGGTCCCAGGGCCAGCATGTTGGAGGCTTGTGCTGCCCACAGCGCTGCCTGGGGTGGTGAAAGCACGGGAGGCAGCCTGTGGGCAAAGGCCACCCTCGGGGTTGTGGGCCCAAGCTAACAAGCCAGCTCCCTCTTCCACTCTGCTTTCCCTGAGCCAGGCAGCTTCCTCTGCCCCACCCTGCCCTGGCCATGAGCTGCCTCACCCCGCAGGCCAAGGGACCAAGGACTGGAACCTCCCCAAACGGGAACCCCTCATCATGTGAAGGTTCATTATCTGAGGTATTTTGTTACAATAATGCAAAGCTAACAGCTGACTATAATAAACGGAATTTATGTTGGCCTTAGACATCACACATACATAATCAAAGAACCCTACACCACTCGCATAGCAGGTTATAAAATTATTGTATTTTATATTACCTTTTGTTTTAAAAACATGTTGGGAAAACAGAAAAATGAAAGTGAAGAATATGGTGGTAAGAAACACAGGTCTCATAAATTTAATATAGAAATAGAAATAATAATTAGCCCAGTGAAAACCACATGTGACGATATACTAAAGTCAGCTTTCTTTTATTTTCTTTCCAGTACAGGGATCAAACTCAAGACCTTGTGCTTACCAGGCAGCCATAGTGCCACTGAGCTAAGTCCCCTGCCCTTAAAGTCACCTTTCAGTCTGTCGACTACCTGTTATGCTACAAAAGAACAAAATTAAAGAATATCTCTGCAGTGCTGCAACTGTATAACCATGTTCATGTCAAAACTCTATGAATTAAGGGCCGGAGGGTTAGCTCAGTGGTTCCAGCGCCTGCCTCGCAAGTGCAAGGTCCTGAGTTCGATCCCCAGTAACCACATACAATACTGGGCATGGAGACTCATGCCCACCAGCAATCAATACCACATACCACAATGCCGGGCATGGTGGCTCACGCCTGTAATCCTAGCACTTGGGAGGCAGAGGCAGGAGGATTGCTGAGTTCGAGGCTTGCCTGGACTACATAGTGAGCTCAGAGCCAGCCTGAACTACAAAGCAAGACCCTGTCTCAAAAAGGAAAAAAAAAAAAAAAAACCTCTATGAATTAAAATAGATGTTTAGTATTTTTTCAATACTGTTCTAAATTCCCAGGGAAAAAGTCTTGTTTGTTCAGTTCCTTCTTATTCAAGTATCTCAAGTATTTGTGGGAACAAATTACATATAAGAATAAGAGTATCTCTAGGTACAGACAAAGGCTGGCAGGCATAAAACTAGCAAAAATTGGGCCGGAGGGTTAGCTCAGTGGTTCCAGCGCCTGCCTTGCAAGCGCAAGGTCCTGAGTTCGATCCCCAGTAACCACATATAATGCTGGGCGTGGAGACACGCCCACCAACAATCAATGCCGGACGTGGTGGCTCACGTCTGTAATCCCAGCACTTGGGAGGCAGAGACAGGAGGATTGCTGAGTTCGCGGCGGCTTGCCTGGGCACCATAATGAGCTCAGGGCCAGCCTGAACTACAAAGCGAGACCCTGTCTCAAAAAGCAAAAAAACTAGCAAAAATTGGGTCTAGGAATAAGGCAGAGGTCACCAGGAAGAAGCCCATGCAAGCCTGAGGCATAAAACAACACCTCATCCATCAAAATATGAGAGACTCCCTAAGTGAGGGGCCTTTTCAAATGGAGCACCATTAAATAGGGATTCAGAGTCAAACCATTAGACATTAAAGAAGCACATGACAAGTTAGCTCAAACAGTACTGTACCTACCTTGGAAGCATAAGGATCCAAGTTTGACCCCCAGGACCATCCAAAAAAAAAAAAAGAATAATGTGACCTGAGCCTAACACAGAAGAAACTTTGGAAAAATGAAAGTAACACGTTCATCTCAAGTTATCAGTGCATCTTCTTTTATAATAATTATTTAGGAAATATTTCAAGAAAACATGGGGTTTTCTCCATGAAAATCCTGTTTCAAGCAGACTCAAACCATGGACTGTCCACACCTAAACCATTACATGAACATCCAAGTCCCAAGACCTATGTTAATCATCCTGTTGCTCCCAATTTTAAGCTAATTAGCTATATTTTAGAACAAGTGACCTGACCAGCACTGCACACACGGCAGCAGTGTGTGAATATGAGCAGAGAGAAGCCACACACTCAACCCCTAGGAGAAACACTCCCATCAGGGAATGCAGGGCCCAAGTTCACACCAGCATGCACTTCTGGCCTCCATCCACACTGCAGTCCCACCAGTCTACAAGTTATACCAGTCTACAAGCTAGCTAGCTAGCTAGCTAGCTAGCTATTTATTTGATTGATTGATTGATTGATTGATTGACTGACTGATTGACTGATTTTAGAGACAGGGTCTCACTTTGGAATCTACAAGCCTTTTCATTTAAGTCCGTGCAACTTCGTATCTCTTGATGGTGTATTTGTCAAGACACTCAACACTTGCTGTCAAGAATTCTCCCATCCAGGCCGGAGATTTGGCAACGACTAGCACCTGCCTCGCAAGCGCAAGGTCCCTGATTCAACCTGTGGTAATCACATACAACAACACTGGGCGTGGTATGCCCACTGGCAATCAGTCCCTCATACCACAGATGCCAGGCTTGGTGGCTCAAGCCTGTAATCCCAGCACTTGGGAGGCAGAGGCAGGAGGATTGCTGAGTTCGTGGCTTGCCTGGGCTACATAGTGAGCTCAGGGCCAGCCTGAACTACAAAGCGAGACCCTGTCTCAAAAAAAAAAAAAAAAAAAGAATTCTCCCATCCTTTTGTTTTCAGGCTTCTACTGGCTTTCCAATTTCCTTTACCTTTCCTACTTGCTTTTTTTTTTTTTTTTTTAAGACAGTGTCTGGCTTTGTAGTTCAGGCTGGCCGAGTTCACTAAGTAGGCCAGGCTAATCCCCCTGCATCTGCTTCTGCCTCCCAAGAGCTGGGATTACAGGCGTGAGCCACCACACCCAGCACTGCAGTATGTGGTACTGATTGCTGGTGGTTGTGAGTCACCAGCACCAGTATTGTTGTATGTGGTTACTAGGGATCGAACTAGGGACCTTGTGCTTGCTAGGCAGACACTGGAACCACTGAGCTAAATCTCCAGCCCTACTTTCCTGCTTTTAAAACAACTTTTTGTGTAAAACAACTTTTTAAATCCATGACTTGTTACTTTTCATTTTTTAGTATAAAACACACATGTATTTATCACTCTTATAGTTAACTTAATTTTTAATAATTCGAAAGGTAATTTTCTACAGAAGACTTTTCACGACTTGCTCTGAGATGACAATCTCAGAAGTCTGAGTTTCTAAATTTCTGGAGGAACTGGCTAGAGGGTACCACAGTAAAAAGTAAAAAAGTAATTTTTCTACCTAATAACAAACATGTATTCTCTACATTTAACATATTTTTCTTATCATTGTGGGAGAATAAGTGGAATTTTATAACTGTGGTTGAAAATGTTTTGGGCCATTGCTCGCCACCAGTAACATCAAGAAGACTATAAAAAAGAATGAGAGGGAGATGCTAACTCAAACTGTGTCTGCAATACCAACACCAAATATAATATTTTTCAAAGTTTATAGGCAAGGAGAAAGTCTTTAAATAACCATGAAAGCCATACAAAAAGGCTTAAGATTTTTAAACTGACTTAAGATTCAAACTATAAAGTGATATAAAATTTATATTTTAGAATCAATAGGATGTCTCCAATTTTTCCTGGTCTGAAGTTTCACCTCTTCAGTCCTCAGACTCCACAGGCTAAGTGCTCAGATGAATGGCACTGTTGAATTATGACTGACTGATAACACTGAGGCTGTAATAAACACCCCACAATGTCTTTCCTTTTTAAAGATCTGGAAGACATTTGCTCTTCTTTTTACAGAAAATAACAATCCTTTGTCTTCCCATGAAACCCTCTCCATCATAAATTATGTATACTTTGCTTCTCTATCACCACTACCTATTTTAAATTGTTTCTTTACCTTAAATTCTATTTCAGTAATCTTTTATATGGTGATTTAATGTAAATTTACAAATTGTTTTAATTATGTGCCTTTCCTTTTGTTTCCTGTTTTTGGAAAATCTACTGGTTTTTTTATGCTTATGCTGTACATGAATATACAGCAAAAAGATACTTAGATGTCCAATACATCAATCTGTGATAAATCATAAAAATGAAACTTTTTCCTAGAAAAAGGAAATTAGAGGAAAAGAGAAAAGGAATGGGCTGATATTTGACCAGAAATAAAATACTTTCTGACATGTAATAACAGATGGTAGCTAGAGATTGTTTGAAAAAGTAGGGATTTCTGACCAAAAGTTGGACAGACTGTACAAGTGAGTCCATTTTGTTGTTCTTTCTCTTTAGTTCCTCAAAACCAAGATGGAATTAACGTATACTTTTTGATGTGTTTCCACTGGACGATGCTATGCCCTGAGGTTAACAAGACGCAAAAATAACCTACATTTTTAATCTGATAAAGTTGTCTTCTCACTAATATAGATTTAATGGGTTTGGTTTAATATAAAAACAGAAAAATGAATACCTCAGGGGCATTTTTTGGATACACTTATACTATAAAAGACCTTTTCATTCACTCCTTCCACATATGATGGCTTTCAAATTTGACCACTGGTGATTAATACACTGACAAAGAAGTATTCAAAGTGTCAAATCTTATGAAGAAGAGACAAAAGAAACCTTCACTACCAAAAAGTGCTATCAAGAATTTTAAAAATCCTTTCTCAAATGTTAATGGTAAAATCCAGTATCTTATTAATGATATCCACACAGAGGACCCTATCACGACCCCACAGGACCTCCTTCTTCCTGATCCTTTTACAGACTGAGCGGGCACCCACAAGCTCAGAGACTGAGCTTATATCTCTCTTAATTTGAAATTAAACCTGCATTCAAAACAAAGCTTACGGGTCGCCGAGGATTTAGCTCAAGTGGTACCACACCTACTTTGGAAGCACAAGGGCCCAAATTCGATCCCCAGTACCACCAAAAGAAAAAAAGCTTGAAACCAGGACCTTAGCCTGAAAGTTGACAGATGGTTTTGTCGCCACCATCTGAGGAAAGAGCTGCCTTAATTCCTGGCTGTCCTAGATGACGCTTAATTCGCAGCAAGCATGATAAACTCAAAAGCCTTTCCCAACTGTTTTTCCTGGCCCTGGAGATTGAACCCAGGACCTCACTCATGTCTGGCAACCTACATCCCTGCTCTTTTTAAAACAGTAAAACAAGGTCTCTGTCAGCTGCCCAAACCGGCCCCAAACTTTTGACCCTCCTACTGCAGGCTCTCAAGCAGGCAGATTATAAGTACATGCCACCAGCTGTGGCAGATGTCAACTGCCACATATACACCCATCTGCTCACACATATTATTGTGTAACTTTGCGCTTCTTATGATAATGATCCCCAGTCATGGGGATTGCTATACTCTAGTGTATTCTTGTTTGTTCAATACTGAGTACAGTATTTGCAATATAACTCAATGTAATGGAACCTTTGCCTCCTCTCACTTCATTTTTGTATATGTGCCATTTCTGTCTCATGCCAAAATTCTACTTTAAAATGACTGTTAAGCAAGCTGGGAATAACAACTGTCCTAACTCTCAGCTTTTATGTGGTTCTTATAAGAACACTTAGAATCAGTTCAGATCCATTTGCAGGTTTGAGTCTCTCATTTGATGTGATTACTGTTGAATCCTGAGAATACCACAGTTGTGGAGAAACAGTAAATTGCAGTGGCCAGGGTGAGAGGACCCAAACATATAAAACCACTGGCTTCGCTGTTCCTGTGCTATTTTGACATTCTAGGACAGTGCTGGACTCAATTTGTCCAAGTTTTTCTTAGGGAAAGGGAAAACGTTAGGTTTCAGGAAACACAAGTCCGATTTCTCTTCTCAGGCCTAAGTAGCCTGTCCACTTCCTGTTTTAGCTTCCTGTGGAACTAAACAACACACAGGGTCTTCTGATGGGATCGGGCGGCGCTCAGGGTGGTACAGCTGTAGACACACACACAGGCTCTTCTGATAGAAGAGACCAATGACTTCAGGTGATATGAAATCGCTTATCTTTATAATGAGTCACCTTTCCACACTGAGACACAGACATTCTATAAAATAAGTTAATATTTTGCTTTCAGAGCAACAACATTATCTGCCTTCATTATAAATAAATAGACTTCATTGGATATAATGATTTTTCAAATAAAAGGATTAAAATAATCCCAACATTGAAACCCAAAGGCATTTTATGTTCTCATATCTTTATTGAAGTATTTATTTTATAATCCTGGCTCGATAATAACTGATTATTTTACACCATAAATTTGCCTGCAAGTAGCAAATAACACACTTAAGGCAGATTTACCTTGTAAATGGCCTTGGCTTTGAAACACTATCACACCGCTTTATACAGATAACCCAAATCAGAGGAAAATCTATGGCTGCATTTTGTGGTAATTATTTGCAGATTTAAAGACTACATAAGGTGAAGTCTCATAAAATTCCACTTTTAAGGTAGAAAACAAACACTACCACTATTTTATATTTCCGTTATCTGATTTGAATGGATGCACTTACTATGAATAATGTAACCTTTAAGTATGTGGGGAAAGCTGGTGCTTCATGCTCACTCATGGAAAGTGCATCTGCAAGCGTAATGAGGAACCACTGTAAAATCATGCTGCTAAGCATCACCTTAGCTCAAAATTCTGCTTATATAATTATATGCACATCACAGCTACCAAGTGCTGCGCTATTTAATTACTCAGATGCATCCGAGCCCCAGGTGCAGGAGTAGTAGGAGTCTCTGCATTGCCGAAGATCCCTTCTCTGGCCTCCTGGTCACTAGAGGAAACCGAGGCTTTGCAACTACCAGTGACTACAGACTTCAAGGCCAGCACACACTCCAGACAGCAGGCAGAAGCCCAGATGGCACAGCTCCCCCACAGATCTCAGGGATAGAAACGCAACCAGAATCACTTCACATTTATTAGAAAGCATGACTCGTTCACTTCAGAAAAATATCTTTAAACTTGTGTATTTCCAAATGTTTTTTAAAGAACACATAAAATCAATCTATTTGTGAAAACAGCTTCAAATGTACTTGCTATTCTTCATTTTCCGGTGTTCAGTGAGCTCTCTATGAGCATGGCTGTGTGTTTGTCTCTACAGTAAGACAAACTCCTCTGTGCTGAATCTTTTTAACCTTTTCTTTTCATCCTCTGAGAAAAGGGCTTCTTCACTGGCCACGGTAGATGTAAAGTCATAGTCTCTGGAAGGTCCATGTACAAAAGTAAACAAAGGATACTTCTCCTGAGGTGACATTTTCAGCATCTGTAAGAGAAAGAACAGAACCAGTGTACCACGGCCACAGGATGGCTTCCTGCACTGGCTCCTCTTCTCTGCGCTCAGCCGGTGCCACCGTCTCTCAGGGGCTGTGGCTAAAAGAAGAAGACTGATCAGCACCATGCTGTTCATTTACAGGGAAGTGCACAGCTCTCCAGTAGCACCAGAAGATCAGAAGTCAAGTTCACTCCCAGTCCTAGACCAACCCCAAGGCTTATGCTACAGAGCTCAGCTATGATGTGTACGCTATTTGTAATCCACCCGCAGCCACACAGAGCCTGAGCATGGCACGACACCAGGCGAGAGTCTTTCTCTGCCTCGTACTGACACACAATCCCTGAGCAAGCCGGAAGGTCCACGTTAACCACAGTTCTGCAACTCAGCTCGATGGAACTGTGGCTAAATCACTATCATCATCCATGAAATAAGTCAAAAGATGTTGCCTTCTCTACCTCAGAGAACCATTAAAAAGACCAAAATAATGCAGTTACTTTTTAAATGAGGTCTTCAAAGATTCCCATATCTTAAAAATATTTTGACTGAACTCTATCTACAATAATCTAGTCGACATGACAGTGTTCTTCTCACACATGGTCACGTCGCCACGTGCATGGCAGGGCTGCACCCCCACCTCACGGCTGGACCTCGGACCACGCAGCTCACATGTAACCACAGTTGTTCCCCTGGTGGCTTCTCATTAGTCTGCATCAGTGCGTGGCTGATACGAGTGACCACATCTGTTTGCACAGCCCCTGGCGGGACAGTCACAGGCACTGGAGGCCCAGCCAGGGGGGACATGCTGCCTCCACAGCCGCAGTCCACAGAGAAGCGAGTGACCCTGAATGCACTGTGGGCCTCCTGCAGCACCCACGCCAGGGTTTCCAACATGCGCTAAGCAATTCTGAGTCTTCATGTTAAGTTTTACTAAATTTTTTTAATTTTCATAAAAAATTAATTAAAAAACTGTGAACAAAGAATGTTTTGACCGAAAGAAACTCACTTACTGGCAATCAAGACGAAATAGAAGCATTCTGAAAAGTTTGTGTGAGTTACAAAGAATGCTGAGAAAATGCCATCAGTTCTTAATATGCATCGTTAATCAGTTAAATATAATTTTTTTAAATGGTAATTTCAGGGGGCTGGAGATTTAGCTCAGTGGTCCCGGCACCTGCCTTGCAAGAACAAGGTCCTGAGTACAATCCCGGTAACCACATATAACAATGCGGGGCGTGGTGGCTCACACCTGTAATCCCAGCACTTAGGAGGCAGAGGCAGGAGGATTGTTGAGTTCAAGGCTTGCCTGGGCTACATAGTCAGCTCAGGACCAGCCTGAACTACAAAGCCAGGCCCTGTCTCAAAAAAAAAAAAGATAGGGCCAGAGATTTGGCTCAGTGGTTCCGGCGCCTGCCTCGCAAGCGCAAGGTCCTGAGTTCGATCCCGGCAACCACATAGAATGCTGGGCGTGGTGACTCACACCCACTAGCAATCAATACCACATACCACCGTGCTGGGCATGGTGGCTCACGCCTGTAATCCCAACACTTGGGAGGCAGAGACAGGAGGATTGCTGAGTTCACGGCGGCTACATAGTGAGCTCAGGGCCAGCCTGAACTACAAAGCGAGACCCTGTCTCAAAAAAAAAAAAGATAATTTCAGGGATAAAACTACATTCTTTCAAATGTCAACATTCAACTGAAGGATCATCAAACTCTTAGATACTACGTTAGAGAGTCTCTTGAAACACAGCTGAAATAAATAGGGAGGCTTAGAATACAGAAGCAATGTTAAATTAAAAACAGTTCAATGACACATTTAATATAAAATATTTTTTTAGTTTCATGGAAATGGCCCATTTAAAAACAAGTATTTAAAAAACTAGAAATGCCAAAAGTCAGATCTTGTGATTTCCTATCCTGCTTCTCAAGTGAACAAGCCCTACTCTGCTCATGCCCTGTGAGGAGGGGGGGCCTCAGTGCTCCACGCCTTTCCCTGGCGCCAGCTGGAGATACCCACCATGGTGTGGCATCTTACATTCACTCAATGTCACCTTAAAACCTAGTGTCTAACAGGCAGGTATCACATGCGACCATTTTCAGATCAGCATCGCTGAGCTAACAGTATCCTCTCTTCATCCCTCCTCTCAAGACCAAAGAGTCATTTGGTTTTATTAGCACAGGACTAAACTGCTCATCAATATAAGAATCAGATCTGTGCCCCAGGGAAGGTGCTGGAAAGGAAACCTTTACCCTTTAATTATAAAACGCACCTACATTTTGCAAATGCTTTACAGTGCAGGCTTCCCTATGCATCCGAGCTACATGAACTGTTCTTTTTCTAATTTTTCTGAGCTTAGAATACTTTTAAAAATAAATTCTAAAAAAAAAAAAATGAGCTGTAGTATATCCAGCTAACTGAAACATTGTTCAGTGCTGAAAAAAAAAAAAGCTATCAAACCATCGAAAGACACAGAGAAGCCTTTCCGCATGGCCTACACCAGTGGTCAACGTCCCCACACGCCCATCCAAAGCCAAGGCAAACACAACACAGAGCAAACTCTAGTGCAAGCCACGGGCTTCAGGCAGCAACGTTGCCACTCTGTGTCCTCTGCGTGTGACAGGACGGACTTTGCTGGGGATGCTGACAGAGGTGGAGGAGGCATCTAGGGACTCGATTCTCCCTGTTTTCTATGAACCTAAAATTCTAAACTAAGCATTTTAGAAACATTAGTGGATAGTTAACATAGGATTAAAGTAAGATAACCTAGTGGCAATAAACACATATGATAAGGAAGACTTAATTTTAAGGCAAACAAAAATGATAATTCAGAGATTTTATTAGCTCACTCCTCTTCTAAACAGAAGATACAGAACTGCTGAGGTTTCAGAAACAGAGAAGCAAATGGCCAGTGAGTTACAGGTGAGACCTCAACAACCTTCAGTTCTGCTTCTCAGAACTAAGTGCCATGTCAGAAGGGTTTTTAAACTTTAAAAAAAAAAAAAAAAACTAATCATTGACTTGAAATTTTGATTCTGAAAACTTATAAAAATGAAGTTTTAAGTGTGTTCTTTTTTATTACTACAATGGCTACAATGTTAAAATCTTATTTTTCCATAACAGATAATACTTACAGAAAAAATTCTAAATTAGGTTATCTATGTGACATGGAATATACCCAATTAAGTTATTATAAAGAAAAAAATAATATAAATTATTTTAAAACTTAAGGAAATATTAATTACATGATCATAAAAAAGATACACTTGTGTATCATGCTAAATCTCAATTATGTTAAACTTTAAATATGTACGTTGAGAAGACTGAAAGGAAATACAGCAAAACATTAACAGCTACCTCCAAGTGAAGTCTTAGTGGTGACTCTTCTTACATTTCTATTTTCTAAACCTTCTGACATGTATTTTTCTGTAAGTTAGGAAAAAAACATTTTTAAAAGTTTAAGAGTTGCTTTCAGACAAGATCAGGCGCATTCAGGGTGAAATGGCCATAGACTCAGCATCTTGCAAAGGATTTCTTTTCTGTGGGGCTGGGGCCGAACGCAGGCCTCCACCATGCCAGCTGAGAAGGGGCCCCACCTGCTCCACACACACTTAGCTCTGCCCAGATAACACTGCTGAGCATACACTGATGCTGCCTTTTTATTTAAAAAGAAAATCAGGGGTTTCTTTTCAGGAGATCAAAAATTTATTTCCTGGGCCGGAGGGTTAGCTCAGTGGTGCCGGCGCCTACCTCGCAAGCACAAGGTCCTGAGTTTAATCCCCGGTAACCACATATAATGCTGGGCATGGAGACACGCCCACCAACAATCAACACCGCATACCACAATGCCGGACGTGGTGGCTCACGCCTGTAATCCCAGCACTCTGGAGGCAGAGACAGGAGGATTGCTGAGTTTGCGGCGGCTTGCCTGGGCACCATAGTGAGCTCAGGGCCAGCCTGAACTACAAGCGAGACCCTGTCTCAAAAGGCAAAAAAAAAAAAAAAAATTATTTCCTATGTCCTGAATTGACAGGTTTCAGAATTTACAAAGGAAAAAGCTAGAGGATAGAGTTAAGCAGTGTGTTCCATCATACAGCCAGTAGTTTCAAGTAAGAACAGAATCAAAAGCTGACTTCTTGTCCCAAACCTGGGCTTTGCTGCCAGTCTCTGCCAGCGTACCTGTGAGTTATGCCTACCAGAGTAGCCTGTTGCTGTGTGTCTGTGTTGCTACACTGGAATTATGTCCCATGTGAGGTCTGGTCCTAAAGTCAGCCCAGAATGTGAAGATCAAACACCCAAGACCAACGTGGAAAATCTTCCCACTGCTTAACAAGTGCTGAACGTGATCCTGTGTGCACAACCCTGATCAGCAGCACCAAAATGCACAGCACTCCACAGTGCATAGCATGCAACCAAAGTGCACATGGACAATACACACGTGTACCACAGGGCTCTCACAACTGCGCAGCACATGCTAAGGTTGAGAGAGGCCACTGCCTGCGCCTCCTCACACGCTCCCCAAGACTGTCGGCCCCATGTGCACCTACTCTAACTTCAGCACACACCCACTCGGGCTTCCCTGACCGCACTGCTGGACTGGAAGAAAGGGCGGGACGCTCTGCTCCTGTCACCCTGAACACAGAGCAATTCTCTCAGCTCAGAGTATGGCCGGCAGGTGAGGCACCACACACCATTGACCCCAGAGCTCAGGAGGCTGAGGCGAGATGTTCACAGGGTTGAAGGCTGGCCCGGGCAAAACAGCAAGAGGGGCAGGGTACAGCGGCAGCCCTATGGGCGGCTGCTGACAAGCACCCCTTCCTGAAAGAACCGTGACCAACACAGGACAGGGCGTGTGCAGAGGGAGGGCGGGAGGCCTCCTGAGACTGCGGTCGGAAGCACCTGACAGGAATGACCGAATGACCTAACGCACCCCAGAACGGCATGCCAGCAGACATTGGCTGCACAAATGCCCTGGAGCCAGCAGCCTTCAGAGCTGAGAGCGGGGCAGGGTGAGAGGTACCCAAGGCTGAACCTGGGGCCCCTGTCCTAACAGTCTACCTCCAACAGTCCTACCAGTTCCCCCATGACATCCACCTCATCAGATTTCAGTGCTTCAAGTCTGTCTCCGTCACCTTCCTCCTCCCTGGGTTAAAATACCCAACATCCATCACCTAAAGGAGGGAGGTCTGTCTCAGGCCCGCTCTCAGAGTGAGTCCAGTCCATGCATGGTCATCTGCTCTGGCAGAAGCCACACAGCAGCGGAAGGGTCTGGCGGAACACAGCGGCTCACCTTAGGGTGTCGGAGCAGAACCCAGGGAGGAGCTGGGACAAGGGACGGCCAGGGGCCTTGGCACCTCTTCCAACCAGACCTCCTCTCCTAACAGTGGTTCAGTCATCAGCCCCAGAATCCAGGCACCTCCCAAACACAGGAGGCTCTGAGGCCATTTTAGACCTAAACCATAACAAAGTTCTGGCCCAGCTTCCACTGACATGTCTCAGTCCGCAGTGACGACTTCCTTCTCCACAGTCCCACAGAGTACCTAGCACAGGATCACTCACAGGGACTGTGAACTAGCCAGTCTTAGCTCAAAACCTGGCCAAAAGTTATTAATTGTGTGACCCTGATAAGTTACTTAGCACACTGTCTCATTTTCCTGAACTATAAAATGTCAGTAATGACAGTATCTATCAAACAGTTTTGTGTAGATTAAATTATTATAAGTAAATTACTTAGATGATTTCTTGGCATCTAATGTGTTGGCTTTATCATTATTGCCATTACTATCACAATATTAAACTTCTGGGATTTATTAAATATACTCTTATATAATCATGTATCTTTAATGTCCATTTCATGACTTCTAAACTAAACTATAACACATAGATTTTAAAAGAAACCAGACCCAAAAGAACTTAAAAACTCACATTGGAAAGACAGATGTACACCCTTGTTCATAGCAGCTCAGTTCGTGATAGCTCAATCTTCGAAACAACCCAAATGTCCATCAACTGGAGAGTGGATAAAGAAGATGTGGTTTTTTTACAAAATGGAGTATTACTCTGCCATAAAGAATGACAAGATCGATCCATTTAGGTGCAAATGGAGACATCTGGAGGATATACTAATAAGTGAAATCAATAGATCACAGATAGACAATTCCCAGATCTTCTCTTTGGCATGAACA